>VYZX01023713.1:0-14243 GCA_013401335.1 Brachypteracias leptosomus
CTAGGTTAATTGTTTCCTATTGGTATCATGCCCCCACTTATATACAAGGAGGCTTTTAGCATTGTTATCTAATGATCAAGATATTTAGGGAGTTCTTTCCCTTTCTGTTAAGAAATATGTTTGTAAAGCATGCTGATTGTGCTTGTCATACAGCTGACTATTGATATTGTGACAAGTATTAGAGCATATTTGAATATGCTTAAGTAAGCATATAAACTTTAATCTTGTTTTTTCTTTAAGAAACTTACCATGTTATAATGTTCATTTACCATTTCAAGCTGGATTGTTGTCCAAAGGTTCAGGGCAGGGGTGGGAAGAGGGATGTTGAAGATGAGAGTCATAGCAATACCACAAATTAAAAACTTGGGCAGTGCAAAGAGAATTTGTAACAATGTTGACATCTAGTAACCTTTGAAAAAAAAATTTTTCTCATTATTCCCAAGTTAGAATAACTGAAAAGTTGTCAGAATTCTTTTGTGAAAATCCCAGTAAAAATTCATGAAAACACATGGATTTATTAATTGTTTTCCTTGAAATCTTGGGAGACTGAAGATATCAAAAAAGTGTCAGAAAAAGATACTTCCGTACTCATCTGAGTATTTGGGTAGCTTCTGCCTTCAAAATACAAATTAGATAAGGGACAACCCTTCTTGGTCTCACAGGTCAAGAAGGAAGTCTTAAAGCTGCAGGAGCAGGCCACTACCATTTCCCAAAAGATGAGCTGGCAGGGAAGAAGACCAGCCTGGCTAAATAGAGAGCTCTGGCTGGAACTGAGAAACAAAAGGAGAGTTTATGGCCTTTGGAAGAGGGGACAGGCCACTTATGAGGATGTAGTGAAGCTATACAGGGAGAAAATTAGAAGGGCCAAAGCCCAATTAGAACTCAACCTGGCTACTGTTCTTAAAGACAATAAAAAATATTTCTATAAATACATTGGCAACAAAAGGAGGACTAGGAAGATTCTTCATCTTTATTGGATGTAGGGGGAAACATAGTGACAAAAGATGAGGAAAAGGATGAGGTACTGAACACTTTCTTTGCCTCAGTCTTTAGTAGTAGGACTAGATGTTCCCTGGGTACCCAGCCCCCTCAGCTGGAAGACAGGAATGGGGAGCAGAATAAAATCTCCATAACCAAAGAGGCAATGGTTAGTGACCTGCTACATCACTTAGACATACATAAATCCATGGGACTGGATGCGTTACACCTTAGAGTACTGAAGGAGTTGGTGGATGTGCTCACCAAGCCACTCTCCATCATTTATCAGCAGTCCAGCCTAACCAGGGAGGTCCCAGTGGACTGGAGGTTAGTAGATGTGACACCCATCTGCAAGAAGGGCTGGAAGGAGGATCCAAGGAACTCTGGGCCTGTCAGTCTGACTTTGGTGCCAAGAAAGGTTATGGAGCAGATCCATTACGCATCACATATGGGACAACCAGTCTATCAGGCTCAGTCGGCATGCGTTCATAAAAGGCAGGTCCTGATCTTCTCCTATGACAAGATGGATGTCGGGCAGGCTGTGGGATGTTGTCTACCTGAACTTCAGTAAAGCCTTCAACAGTTTCCCACAGCATTCTCATGAAAAAAATGTCTGCTCGTGGCTTGGATGGGTGTACACTCAGCTGGGTAAAACGCTGACTGCCCAAAGGGTGGTGGTGGATGGAATTAAATCCAGCTGGTGGCCTGTCACAAGTGATGTTCCCCCAGGGCTCAGTATTTGGGCCACTTCTGTATAATATCTTTATCAATAATCTGGGCAAGGAGATAGTGCACCCTCACTAAGTTTGCAGACAACACCAAGTTAGGCAGAAGTGTTGATCTGCTTGAGAGTAGAAAGGAAAGTAGAGGAACCTGGACAGGCTGAATTCATGGGCAAAGGCCAGTGGTATGAGCTTCAACAAGGCCAAGTGCCAGGTTCTGCACTTGGGTTATAACAACCCCATGCAATGCTAGAGGCTTGGGGAGGAGAGGCTGGAAAACTGTCCAACAGAAAGGGACCTGGGGCTACTGATCAGGGTACCTGGGGGTACTAGCCAGCAGCATATGAGTCAGCAGTGTGCCCACGTGGCCAAGACAGCCAATGGCATCCCTGCTTGTATCAGGAATAGTATGGCCAGCAGGACTAGGGAAGGTATTGTCCCCCTGTACTCAGCACTGGTGAGGCCACATCTCAAATACTGTGTTCAGTTTTGGGTATCTCAATCCAAGAAGGGTATTGAGGTGCTGGAGCATGTTCAGAGAAGGGTAACGAAGCTGATAAGACCCTGGAGAACAAGTCTTACGAGGAGCGCCTGAGGGAACTGGGGCTGTTTAGCTTGGAGAAGAGGAGGTGGAGGGGAGACCTTATTACTCTCTCCAGCTAACTGAAAGGATTTTGTAGAGAGATGGGTGCTGGTCTCTTCTTGTGGAGAGCTGGTTGGAAGAAAAAGGCCACGTGAGCAATCCAGTCTACTTTGAGCAGGCTGTGTAATGACCTAATGTTAACTTTGTAAAAGGCAAGCTAGGAAGAACTCAGCAGGTTGAGCAGCCCAGAACAAGGAGGGACTGAGAGGTGTGTGGACAGCGTGTATTGTATAGACGCATATATTAAGTTTCAGACCAATCAAGAAACTCCACTTGTACTATGTTTTCGCTTTTACAGTATATAAGTAGCGCCATTTTAAGAATAAAGGGAGAACGATTTCACTCATGTTGAGTTAGCATTGTTACTCAGTTCGGGTCTCCGCATCATCTTCTCACAAGAACAAGTGACAGGACAAGAGGAAATGGCCTCAAGTTGCAGTAGAGGCAACCTGGTTAGATTTCACTGAAAGGGTTATAAAGCACTGGAACAGGCTGCCCAGGGAAGTGGTTGAATCACTATCCCTGATTGTGTTTAAAAAACATGTAGTGGTGCTTAGGGACATGGTTCAGCAGTGGTCTTGATAGAGTTAGGTTAATGGCTAGACTCAATGATCTTGAAGGTCTTTTCCAATCTGAGCAATTCTGTGATTCTAGGCATAATAAAGTAAGGCTTTTTGCTGTTCTACCTTGTAAATCAGAACACTGCCATTTGCAACTGTATAGAAATCCTTTATGCTTTAGCTGATGTTTTTTTTCCCCTTCATATTTAAATGATGCATGAGGTGGGTATCTAGTATTGCCTTCTGGAAGCTTCTTAATAATTTCTTTGCTCTGAAACAGAGTCCAGGCTTTAGCTCCCTTGCTTCCATTCCAGTTCAATTCTCATGGCATGCCCTTATCTATTTTTTTTCCCATCATACTAGGCAAGATTATGCTGCCCAGACTTGTACAGTATTTTTGCAGGCACGCTGTCCTACTGACTAGATTTGATTTGCTCATGTGGCACTTAGGCTTTTTTTCCACACCCACGGCACCTGGCTTGCCTGTTTTTACAAGGAAGGCAAAGAAAACTGATCCAGTAGCACTGCTGGTTGTCCACATATGTAAGGAGTAAAACAGGGGCCCCACTTCCTCAGGAGCCTCTTATCTTTCTCTGATTTTTCTATCCACATTCTGTTCTCTCAGTAGCCTGATTTGTTTCTCTCAATAGATCTTTAGCTCATGACTCCTTCCCCTCCTCCCCTGACTTTTATGCAGATTATTTAAGGACTGACTTCCAAGTCCCAGAACTTTGTAAGAGCTTTGTTATCTGTAGTGCAAATTGCATGTTTAAAAAAAATGGTGGATGACAACCAGAAACTTTACTCTGTTTTCAGGCAATTCCTTTATTTCTTTCTTTCTGAGATTGACATAGTAATTTTTAAACTGGCAGACCATGGTGATGTTTTAAGAAATATGTAAAGCACTTGGGCAAGGTAGCAATGTGAGGCAGTCCATAGTGGGTTGAGAGGTCTCAAGACCATGGCTGTGCAGGGCAGAGTGTAAATGAAAGGAGAAGTTGGATGTAAAGGGGAACTTGGGGGTGGGATGGAGATACACATAACTCTAAAGCCAGAAGCTTTATTTCTGTTTCTTCACTGATAAAGCAGACCATCATCTTCTAAGTGCTTCAGGAGGAGCAAAAAGATCTGGAAAGATTCTTGCTCTCACAAGCAGCAATGTAGTAGACCTAGAAGGCCCCTCAGAATGTCTATTCTCTGCTTTTCTACAGGCCCATATTTGTACAGAGCACTTTACAGATGCTGTTTCAGCCACACAGATGTGAGGCAGCTAATGCCAATTTGCCTTTGGTGATGCCGGACTCTGTGTTGAGTGAGCTAACACACATAGTGTAGAGGCAAGCAGCACAGATGGAATTTAACTTGCTTGTGTTTCTCAAGAGTAATAACCTACTTCTGTTTCCCAACCAAATACCTCTTGGGCTGTAGTCTACAGGCCCTGAACTAGAAAGACATGATCCCCAGCATGCATGGAGCTCTGGTACATCATGGATAATCTGTTGTGTATCCATGCATACAGTGTCTGCCAGGTTCTGTGTTCATTGGCTTTCCGAGTTGGATACATTTCAGATGCCAGCTTTTACTCCAGAAGGAGCAGGTAGGAAACCATGTTATGTTCCTTGGTCAGTATAAGGCTCCAAGACCTGGTTTCAGTCTCTTTTTAAAGGAAACACCTGTATTGCTCAAAGCAGCCATCTGAGGATCCTAGACAGGATAGAGAGCAAAATGAGGAGAGAGATGGGAGTAGACTGCAAGTAAGAAGCAAACCTGATGGCACATATTGAATAGGTTACATCAACATCTCTTTTCCTCTCTTCCCTTATGCTCAGTGACATAAGGAGCTGCTTACAGCCAAACAGAACCATAATCCCTAATTCACTTTATGAACCTGTCCCCTTGGTATTCATAAGTAAAACCCAAGCAATGCCTTTTTAATCACTTATTAATAAAATTTGAGACCATAGGTGTGCAACCCATAGAAAAATTTTATGCCAGCCATCACTGCTATAGCCAACTCAGAAGGCAAAAATACAGTGTTCCATCTTCTCTTTAGCTGAAAGAGTCTTGCTCATCTATAAGGAAATGGATAAGTTCTAAATTCCCTTATCAAGAATGAAATCTAACAGCAGGAGAACATTTTTGCTTACAGCCTAAAGCACATCTTTTGGTAGCTTTTCCCACATACTTGGGCTATGTGTAGTCCTTCAGGCTGTCTGAAGGTCCTTCTTTTTTGCCCGTACTCTTATAATGTCCAGTGGAGCCTTCCATCCCCATCTTTGAAATTTCTAACTTCACTTGTACCTTTGACATCCTTCTTCTTGGCTGTTCCAAAGCTGAACTGTGGTTGTTACCCTTGCTAACTGCAGCGAGGCTTGCTGCAAGTTGAACAATATGTAGTTTTTACATAACTTTGTACTTTTTCAACTGAATTAGGAGCCAGTTATATTAAAAACTAAAAGTCACTTCTGAAACTGGGAATTAGAGCCTTTTAACATGTTAAACTAAAACCCTGTTTAGAAAGGCTGGAGTACATATAACTTCATAACCAAATCCCAAAGGTTAGGGGTTTTTTGTTTGTTTGTTTGTTTGTTTGTTTGCCTAGGCTGTTCTCTTGCTTCCTTACAAGAGAGATGATATTTATTTTCCACAAGAGAGACCATTTGTCTGCTGCAACACTGCTGCAACATGGTACGTGAAGGGGCCTGTTATTTCTCTTGGGTATTTTGCTTCATCCTTTGCCCATTTAATCTCCTGCTCATTTTGGCTGGAAATATCTCATGCAGCCACATTTAAGTCAATATTTGAATCTGCTCCAAAGAGCACAGGAAAATGCCAGAATTTGCTTTGTGAACTTGGGTCGTCATTGCCAGGGGATGATTTTGATGTCTCTTTTCGGTCCTTGTTACAAAGGAAACTTCTGGATGCTGGTGGTTGGTTGCTCCAGAGATGTCAGTGCACTGTTTCAAGGGAGGCAGGGTAGAGGGTCGTCTGAAGGATGATATTTCCCTCCGAGAAGGTTTGAGATGTTGTGGTATCATGTGGTGCCACAGAAAATTTGTTGTATCTGGATGGCAGAGGAATTTTGCTGCCATGTCATCTGCAGGTGAATTAACTGAATTTTGCACTACTTTTGTTTTGCTCAAATACTCCAGAGATTGGAATTTTATGTGAGACTGGCAGCTTTCATTTCAAAATATGTCATGGCATGTTTTTAGCTGTAGCTCTTTTCCTATTTACTGATGGAAGAAACAAGTGATGAGTGAAGCCCAAAAAACCTACAGGAGGCAACTAAAACAAGTATGCCATCACCTTTTTATATTTAAAATCTTTGCTTTTTAAGCCTGCTGTGTGCATTCTTGGAATCAGACCTGAGATTTGTGAGCTGAGTGCTGGCAGCACTGCAGCTGACATCCCACTCTGTGCATTGTTGTATGCATTCTCTCTTTTCATCTGACACACAAATTGTTAAGGCTAAAAGAACCATTATCATCACTTGCAGATCACAAATGAAAGAATTCCACTCAGTAATTCCTACAGTTCATATTAACTGTTTAGTTGAAGGGCAGTTAAGATACAGGTGAAATACAGACCATGACTGTTTGACATTAGAGTAAGAAAAGAGAGCAGATCCTTTGGGTAGACACAGAACTCTCCTGTATGTATTCATGTAAGCCAAATATATGTATTGAAATGTGTTTGGCTGGAAAGTATTTTTCCTAGAGCTGTAAAATGCCATATAAAATAGTATTGCATTGCATAAATGGAAAAGTTAGGAGGCTTAGAAAGCCATTTGGCAAGCAGATGTGTGGATTTCTATTTTATGGATCTCTCCAATGTTATTAGGAATCTGACATCTAATAAAACTTGATTCCATAACACTAAAATACTCACTTGTTTGCCATGGCAAAAGCCTCACTTGTGGAAGAAAAGGGTGGAGGGGGAGCGCTTATGGTCACTAGGCAACACATAGCCACTTTTCTACATTAGAGCAAATGAGACATTACAAGGTGAGCATGGATAAAATGTTGCAATTACAGGAGTAGCTTTCAGCTTGAAGTTATCATATACAGATTAAATGGGAAAAGAACAGCAACGAGTGCATTCTTAATGTGATAGGGGAAAGGAAAGCTGTGACGCACAAAACTCTGAAAAGATGCAACACTCTCTTAAGGGTTATAGCCAGACAGCCACTCCAGCCTATGTGGCAGAGGGCATTGTTACTGCTGGTCTTGTCGGGGGTAGGCTACATAGGGAAAGCTGACCACACAAGGACTGAAGATTTTACTGGTGAAAAATGTGGAGGATTAACTTGCTTTAGCAATGGGAAAGTCTCTAGTGCAGAAGGTCTGGTTTGAGATTGAAGCAAATTGATCTGAAGAGTAGTATGTGCTGTGAGGGGATTGACCCAACATTTCCAGTTCTAAGCATTTACATCCAGGACTCCAAGAATTCGGGAACCACAATAGCCTGTCTTCCTCTGTCCTCGTTTCTCTAGAAGAAACTCTATGACTGATGGTGACTTGGAAATTGTTGTAGAACATATCTGTTGCATCTGCATGCGTGCAAAGTGCCTCTCAGCACACAGAGACACGACTCAAAGCATTGTGGAGTGGGTATGGAGGAAGTATCATCAGTGACTCAGGTCCACTAGAGGCATGTTTTAAGTCATGGTGCCAATCCAGTGGGAGAGAGGTAGTGGGGTCAGGGGCAGATGACAGCCCACTATCTTTCTTATTCCAGGCAGTGCAAAGTCTCAGACCTCATCTGTTTTTGGTTTGGCATGTTTTTTCCCAGTATAACTTTCATTCTTCGAGCCACATATGAACTTGAATAGAAATATTTTTGTATTCTTTTCCTTTTAGAAGCACTGCTTTCATTTAACTGATACTTGCCCATCCTTCCAAGGGCTGCTACAAGAGCACACTGCTTTACAGGTAGAAAGTTCTAAATTTCTGTCTGATTTAAAAACTCACGTTCCATAATGTGTGGTCTATCAAGAATATGCAGCTGTACAGAAGGAAGGGTTTATTACAGTCGTGTAGATTATGTCTATAACTTCTGGGTTTTGTGGCTCATTCTTAACTTGCATTGCTAAAGATAACACTCCACACTATCATGCAATTGATAAATGCTACTTTGTGTATTATTTTGACAATTAGACAGTGATAGCAGGTTCTCTGTAATAGCAAAATGTCAATATTTTATATTTATACAAATATATCCTGGCCCGTGAAGAAAAATGCCCATGAATTGTTTTCTTTGGTTGCAAATGCTACAGTAGTTGTTGATTTAAAAGTGTGTCCTAAATTACATTCCTGTTCAGTGAAAACATTATTTAATAACATTTAAATTTCATCATGTTGTTTTCATATAGTCTTTACTCAGTTTACGCTTATTTGCATTGGTGCCAAAAACTTTCCTTTGGAGATCCACAGTGCTGAACAGCTTTGGATGGCTGGCGTAAAGTCAGCTTACAAAATTATTCATTTCCTTCTCTCCTCAAACTGAGTCTAATTTCAACTCCTATGCTGTGGATCCAGCATTAACCAATAGCACAGAAGCCCAGTGATGCATTTGTTTAATCATGCAGGAATGATGCAGAGCTTGGAGCCACAGCTCTGGGTGTTTGAAACATTTTCACTAGAAGTATCCACACAATTTCATGGATGTATGTGGTTTTAGATCATGAGGAACCAGTTACTTTGGCATTATGTAAAATACCGTCATAATAGTAGTGATAACCATTATTTCTAATTTGATCAGAAGTTTGTTCTTTTTTTCTTGAAGACATGCTTTTGTGGAAGAAGCTAATGTCCTTAAGAAATCACTAGATACCTAGGCAAGCTATTGTCATAGCTGTATACCCACACCATTCCTTGGTACTGTATTCCTAGTCTAAACTGTTGAACTTCAACCATCAGTCTTATACTTCGCTAGGTATGGAGTTAAAGGGTAGAGTAAAAGGGTTCTATTTTTTCTCTCTGTGCTCCAAATCACTGCTTTTATTTGCTGTGATGCTGACAACTCTCATTGCTCTGTGCAGTGCAGTGATGTGATGTCTCCATATGTCAGAGAATCATAGAATGGTTTGGTTTGGAAAGGACCTTAAAGATCATATAGTTCCAACCCCCCTGCTGTGGGCAGGGACACTTCCCAAGAGACCAGGTTGCTCAAAGCCCCATCCAACCTAGTCTTGAACACATCCAGTGATGGAACTTCTACAACTTCCCTGGGCAACCTGTTCCAGTGTCTCACAACCCTCATAGCAAAGAACATCTTCCTTACATATAATCTAAATCTACCTTCTTCCAGTTTAAGTCCATTACCCCTCGTCCTATCACAACAAGCCTTTGTGAAAAGTCCCTTCCCAGCTTTCTTGTAGACCCCCTTCAGATACTGGAAGGCCACAATAAGGTCTCCTCAGAGCCTTATCTTCTCCAGGCTGAACGACCCAAACTCTCTCAGCCTGTCCTCGTAGGAGAGGTGTTCAGCCTTCTAATCATCTTCATGGCCCTCCTCTGGACCTGCTTCAACAGGTCCATGCCCTTCTGCTGGGGCCTCCAGAGGTGGACTCCAGGTGGGGTCTCACAAGAGCAGAGTAGAGGAGAAGAATCCCCTCCCTCGACCTGCTGTCCACACTTCTTTTGATGCAGCCCAGGACACGGTTGGCTTTCTGGGCTACACTCGCACTTTGTTGGCTTATGTTGAGCTTTTCATCAGGCAGCAACCCCAAGTCTTACTCCTCGGGGTTGTTCTCAATCCACTCATTGCCCAGCCTGTATTTGTGCTTGGGATTGCCCTGACCCAGGTGCAGGACCTTGCACTTAGCCTTGTTGAACTTCATGAGGTAGTCATGGGCCCACCTCTCAAGCCTGTGAAGGCCCCTCTGGATGATAACCCTTCCCTCTAGTGTGTCAACTGCACCACACAGCTTGGTGTCATCCACAAATGTGGTGAGAGTGCACTCCGTTCCACTGTCCATGTCACCAACAAAATGTCCTCTGAAGGTAGAGAGGCACTTCCAGATGTGGTGTGTGGCCCACCTTGTGAACCCGTATATTCAACCTTATTGCCACAAGATCTGGCCTGATATGTCAGAGGAGGGAGGGTGGCACTGGCAGAGGTGCTGCTGGTCCCATCCCCCATGGGGTGTCTGCCCTCTCCTCCAGTATCTCAGCTTTGCCTGCTAGCTGTCATCACCCTAATCTGGTAAGGAGACCATTAACACTGAAGCAGGCTTACTGCTTGCAGATATTTATCTGTGTTTGCCTCCAGCAGAAACATTGTTCTGAAGGAAGTTCAGTGAACTTTTCCAGGGAATGGCTGAGCAACAGTGACAGAAACAAGAGCTGATGTAAAGTAATGAGCATTGAAGAAATTTGAGAGCCAAGGTAGAAGCCTTCTACATTAATTTAGCATGAGAAAGTACATTTCCAGGTAGCATCAAGCTCTTAAGAAGGTTTAAAGGGTTGACAGAGTTTAAGAATAAGAGGAGAGCTTCATAGTTAGCATATGTAGCTTAAGAGGTGCCAGCTGATTGGTTTGAGCTGCCACTGCCTAATTAGCTTTACATTTAAAATAGAAGATAAAATTTGAGTTCGCCTGTCAGGCAAAAAATCACGGTTATAGGAAGGAAACATAAGAAGATCAAGATCTCTGAAATTGGGCAGGTATTATGGAAAGAGGGAATGTGCATTTGCAGGGGGACTGCTAACATGCTAGGCACTGTGGGCAGTAAAGCCAAGGCAGTTTTATGAATTACAAGAAAATGACTGACTCTGTGACTGCTCATAACTGTAGAGGAGAGAAGCTTTGGAAGGTAGGCTACCTGAAAGTGCTACAGAGATGTATTCCCCATAAATGGATTATTCTATGCTGTCAATCATGTTGGTTTTGTGCTCTACCTATGAGCAGCCTGTGGCCAGGCTTAAGACACTTGATATCTGTAGAACAGGCTTAATGTATTCTGGCAGCTCCTGTGTTGACAAGCATGTCAGCCATATAGAAAATTAAGCTATGTCAAGTAATATGGACATTATTATTATGGTTTCAACAAAACGGAGGTGGCTCACTCAAGATGCTTTTCAAACACAGCATAAATCCTTCTTTCAAAAGTGGATTTCAAATACTTGATAATCCAGTATCTAATCCAGTCACTCATTAATTTAAGACTATTTTCAAGTTTGAGCACTCAGGAAATGGGTTTATGTAGTACTTAGTGGCAGACATTGCTGGTGAAATTCTGACACTCCCATTTCTCACTTCTAGGCCCTACAGATAATGATAAAACTTTCTCAGAACTCCCTGGGCCTCAGGCTTTAACCATTAAGCCTTCACCCTTCCATGAACCACACATCAGTGAAGAGGTCTGTTCTCTCATTGGTCTTATTGGAGGATCAAGATTTAATTTCAGGAATTGTGTGTTTTTCATTTACTTTATGATATGGAAAGGGACTAGGTATGTTCTGAATGCCTTTGAAAATCCTATTCAAATGATCTCCTGCTTGGACAGTCCTAAAAGCTCAGCATGTACAAACACAAATTCAGGACTTTTTAGAGGTTGAAAGCTGCTGCCCTGCTTGGCTGATCCTTTAATCGCTGAGCAGAGGACATCTAAGCACTATTTCCCAGACATTGATTAAAACTACAGAGCAAAACTCTGAGATCCCCCTGAGACTTGTATCCAAGGATATGAAACCATCACCAACCCGGGGCAAATATATTCTGAATTATTAGTTTCATTTCTCCTTGCAAACGACCTAAGAAGTTACATAGTTCAACATCTACACCTGAAGTTTTCAAGACCTTCCCAGTTACTCAGCACTAAGGTTGCTAATACTAATCAATCTCTCTTAGCAGCTTCTCCCTTTTCTGTCCTATTACAGCTGTTTTGGAAGTGATTCCTCCCCTGATTTTATTGTATTGAAGTGTTTCATTTTCCAGACCATCATGTAGCAGAAGCTACTGTAGAATCATAGAACAGTTTCAGNAATCTAGATCCCTCTGTAAGAGCTTCCCTATTCTCAAGCAGATTGACACTTCCACCCAACTTGGTGTCATTTGCAAACTTACTAAGGGTGCACTCTATCCCCTCATCCAAATCATTGATGAATATGTTCAACAGGAGTGGCCCCAATACCACAGCACTCATGACCAGTCACCAACTGGATTTAACTCCACTGACCACAACTCTTTAGACTCGACCATCTAACCAGTTTTTCACCCAGGAAAGCATATGCCCACCCAAGCCAAGAGCAGTCGGTTTCTCTAAGAGAATGCTGTGGGAAACAGTGTCAGTATGTTCAGCGTATGCCATTGTCTCTAGAAAATATAATTAGCAAGTACTTCGATGTTGCTATTTATATCAAACTGAGTGGGGGGAATAAAAATTGATCCAGAAACGTTTTATTTCTTATCAAACTCTTTTTGATCAAATGATGTTGGCACTAAATACAGGTAGCAAGAATTGTCCACCCTACAGACTACATGACTGGGTCAGGAAAAAAAAACATTTGCAGATACTGCTGGAATTTATTTTTGTTTTCCTCTCATTTATTGAATTGTTGAAAGATAAAGTGCTGCTGGCAGCATACAGCTTCTTATATATTTCTGCAGGAGGCTTCTGCTTCCTACATCTGAGAATGGGCTCTAGGACTGGGAACCAGACCCTAGGATGCTGCAATTCCTTGTCTTCTTCTTAATCCCTTCATTTTGCTGTACTTTAGAAAAACAATAGAAGATAAGAGAGGTCCAGTATTTTTCGCTCAGACATTAAGCTCTTCTCAAAGCAAAATTTTGCTTTTTGGTGGACTAGAGGAAGGTGAAGGAGTGGCTTTGTACTTCAGAGATGCTCATGCTGCAAGAAAACCATCTGTTGTTCCAGTCCATGATGACTGTGGAAATCTACTTTTCCTGAGATTAATATGATCCTTGCAGCTTTCTCACTCATATATTCCTAATTCAGAATCAGCTCCACATGACTGCTTCTTTCTGGCTGGTCTGTTAAAGGGAGAACAGCTTTTTACTAAAATATAGATAATGGAAGGGTTGCCTCTACTCCATGGACTTTTGTGCTTCACTACATAGAGACGATTTCCCCAGAAATGTGCTGACTGTCATTCCTCTAGAAAACTTTACAGCTTCTCAAAGTATGAAGTTAGGAGTTTAATTTTGATTTAGGAAGTCCATTACCCCTTAAACTAGCTGTAAAATTCTGCCTTCTGCAAATAGTGCACTTTTGCAGCGAGGATTTCACTTCTGAACTGCTGCCTTGGTCATGGGTAATTTCAGTTCCAGTAGCAGTAAAGTACAAAGCCTTTTTCTTGAGGAAAGGTGACCATGGTATATAGTTAAAGGGAAGTTCTCAGAATACCTTGGAGAAACAAAACCTCATCTGCAGGTGCTGTCTATACCTGCTTGCAATCTGCTGTCTGTGAGCATCTTGGACAATAGCATGTTCTGCCCTTAATTTTCTCAGAGATTGCTTAATAATTTGTGAGGCATAAGGTGCTCTAAGGGAAAGTACTTCTACTTTTTTGGACCATACTTAATGCCTGTTTTTTTAGGAAAGCTCTATGGCACCGTGGCTTGACAAGCTTCCTCATATCTGAGAACTGCTCTCCAGTAGTAGTAAAGATCAGTTAATCTATTCAGATTGTAGCATATAGCATTTAGGTCAAAGGTCTTAATTCTAATGGCAATTAGTGTGGGCTCAACATGGTTCACACAGTGGGTTGTTGTTTTTCTGCCTCAACAGCTCAAGTTTGTAAATTGTAGGTGATTTGAAAGAGAGTCTTAACCATGAAGTGTTCAAGCAACTTGCCTATATATCAGCTGTATAATGTGTGTGTTATTCATTCAGATCTTGTGCATTGCTGCACATCATCTGGAACTTTATTGTGGATATGTGATAATATATCACAGTCTTGGAACATGAACTGTATGATCAGTGCCTCTTGCAAAACAGTGTGAACTTTGTAACAGTACATGTTTATTCTCATTAAAATTTTCTTCCTCTGTGTTAGTGCATCTCTGATGCAAGGAGGTTAAATTTTCATCCTTCATTTTCAGCTGCTTTGGTAAAGGTATCTTAAGGGAAAATGAGCAAATCCAAGAAATTCAAAACAGATACTGTACTACTTAAACTGCAAATTATATTCCCTCTCCTGGCTAGGTGGTAGGTAATACAGATGAATTCCTGTGGGTACTGTGTTTTTCTCAGCACATACTGGAACAACAGCATCAGCCTTACCTAGAGTGCTCCACTGGTGCTGTGACCCCATCAAACTTTTGTTCAGTTTGTCAGCCAATAAGCATCCTGGGCTTGCACCAGTGGGGCAG
>VYZX01023720.1:0-34160 GCA_013401335.1 Brachypteracias leptosomus
CACTGCCTGAACCAGACCCTCCTCATTTGTGAGAAGATCCAGCAGCGCTCCCCGCCTAGTTGGCTCATCCACCATTTGCATCAGAAAGGTGTCATCGATGCACTGGAGGAACCTCCTGGACTGTGGATGGCTGGCTGAGTATGTCTTCCAGCAAATATCAGGATAGTTAAAATTCCCCATGACAACAAGGGCCTGTAACTGCGAGGCTGCTCTCAGCTGCCTGTAGAAGGCCTCGTCAACTTCCTCGTCCTGATCCAGGATGTGGAGTTCCTGCAATTACCTCATGTAAGAGCAGTGAGGATTTCTGTGGGGAAAACAGAGCCCGTCACAGATACAACCTACCCACCAAAGTGTTCGTGCTGGTCCCCTTTTCTCATTCTCCAAGGACCTGGGCACACTACATATGACAGGTCCAAGCCAGATTCTCATATGCTGAGCTCCCACATGTTTCAACGGGAACATCCCATAGAAGGAGACACACACTAGATGTGACAAAATGAGCAGAGGAAAACTGATTGCATATGAATGCATATAAAATAAAACCATGACTATTTCAGTGTTTTGTTCTACACATAGTAATGTCAAGAGGATTTATTAACAAAAGCTGCTTAAGCAGAAGTTTGAATTTGAACAGGGTTCATTTGATTTCTGCACCTCGCTCCTTCCTGGTTGACTGCTCAGTATCTGCCAGCGTAGGCATTATGTGATGCTCTGCTTGTCCCCAGAGCTGTCAGTCAAGACAGAGCCTGGACTAGGAAATGGTTAGAGCCCAAATAAATATTAGCAGAGCAGTTCAAACCATGACTACTTCCCTCCTACTCTCGCCCTCACTCACCTACACATGTGCTGCTGCTGCTGCCTTGGCCCAAAGTAATGCTACAGGAGGAGCTGAGGAGCTTCTCCCCCATATACACATATCTAACAAGACATTGTGCTTTTGATGAGTGACCCTTCCCTGGATGCAGCTTGTGTATGTGCTGGAGTCAGGTGACACTTTCAACAATAAACCCACTGAATTAGAATTCAGGGAGAATTTACTTGGAAATTTACATAATGTAGCTAGGGGAGACTTTTAACTGCTTCCCCTTGCACATAAGGGAGAAAAAAAAGGAGGAAAATTAAGTAACAGCCTAATTGGCTTTTATAACAGTCTGTGGGGAGAAATGCAGGCCGGCTTTCTGCCTAGCTACGAAGCTTGGTATGTGCTGTAACCATGGGAGGCAATATTACAGGCATGACAAGAAAATGATTTGGATTTTCAACACTGAAGATCTGAAAAATCCGCTTTGTTTTCTGCTGTAGGAAGACCTGCCATGCCGATTCGGAGGAGACGAAAATGGAACCTATGATCTGCTAGTGCACCACCATAAATGTGGATCGTGGTTGTTGGAATAAACAGGATCTTCCTCTTCCATCATCGTGCTCATTTTAACCAAGGAGTGGCTTGCAATGAACTAGATAATGGAGGATGACGAAGCCAGGGCTGACGAGCCTAAAGCCTTCTGCTCCTTCTGCTGCTCCCCTGGGTGCATGGCCCAGGTGCCCACTCCTCTCCTCCAGAGCCTGAGGAAGGTGACACAGCAACAGACCTGTGTTGGTTCCATTCCACTGCCTTGACACTGCTGCATTTGGGGATAGTACCAGTAACAGAGAGCTTCAGATATTGGTGCTTCATTTTTTACTGAATCTTGTCTTTAAAAGAAGCACCAGTTAAATCAATGTCAATTACCTTAAAACATGCAAGTTTCAGGACTAATCACTTTCTCTCACCCTCCTACATTTATCATATACTTCAGAGAGAACTGCATTGATTATCTGTCCCCCTCAGCAGCAAACACAGACTGAGATCAAGGCCAGGAATGGGAAGGAGATGCCACTCTTCCATGGTTGAGCTGGAGACAGAGGTAGTGAGCCCTGGGAACTAAACCATCACCTCCCGGCACCTTCCAGCCCTAAGCCTTGCCAGAACTGTGCGAGTGTCAAGTTGGGTCCCTCCTCTCCAATGGCTCCCTAAACGTTCCAACTCCCTCCTAAACCACGGCTAAATGGCTGATAAAAGATGCCACAGGGGAGAGTTAGAAGGGGTTTGGAAAGATCTTTCCCTGATCTTCACTTCCCAAGATGGCTGTACATGGGAGAATGTTGTCCTGCTTACAGCACAGATGCTACCCTCTGGCAGCACTGGGAGCCTCAGCAGAGCCCTCTCCTCCCTGCCCAGCAGCGCTGCTCTCCTATGATCCTGAATCACGGTCCTGAGGACTCACAGGCATCACGTCTCCAGGGTTTTTATTGAGGTACTCTGGCTTCACTCCACCATGTCTTGTTATAAAGGACAAAGCCATTAATCAACTGTGTGCCACCCTCTCTCCTGCTGCTACTAACAGTGAATGTGATCATCTATGAGCCTTGCTGCTATCTGTCTTTCAGTGCACAGCTTTGTGGACCTGAGCACAGGATTTGATTACAACCATGGTACTGATCATACGCTGTGTTGGATGTTCTCGGCTGCCATTGAACACATCGTCTTAGACCTGAGGATGGTTCAATAAGGGTGTGTACACACAGGACTGATCACACAATGCTGGTTTTTAGTTTTGATTTTAAAATTAGGCTAGAAGAATTAGACTGAAAATAAAGTATTTTTAATTAAACACCACTATTAGTTTTGTTGTCTCATTCAGACAAAATAGTTCTTTCCACTCCATTCAGTAATGATGAACTAATTCCAAATCAGAAATGGAGCTACTGAAAAAAAAGTAATAGCATTAAGGCTTAACCTGGCCAGTTGACTTGTGTTTAGGTCTGCGTTTTAAGGACAGGAGGCCAAACTAAAACACGTGTCCTATTACAGGTATATTTATAGGCCAAGTCTAAGCAGCTGTGACTGCAAATCACTCCACTTAAACAAGCAGCCGCTTGGATAGCACATTGCCTTCACAATTACTGGATCAATACAACTAAGAGCAATGCTTACAACGTGCACTTAGGAGGGCAAGACCACTTTCTCACACCAGCACCAGCCTCATTCTCCTTAAAAACAACCTATAAAGGCGGGAAGAAAACACCTCGACCGGATTTTGTTGCGTTTACAGCTGCAATGATCATTCCAATTTTCAAGCCCATCTCTTTGCCTTTTGGTGAGAGGTGATTGAAACCTTTACCGGGAGGTGCTGCATCGGTATTTAAGAGGGTGTTTTACTCTTGGCTTTCTATACGGTGCAGTCACTTAGGATGAAAGCACGGATTAAACATGCAACTCAGCNAATATGGCGGCTCTTCTGCTCCGGAGGATGCTCGGGAGCCGCCTCTTCTTCCTCCGCTCCCCTCCGTGGACCTCCGCCGGCGGCTGCGCCCGCGGTGCCCGCAGCAGTTCAGGTACCCTCCGCCCGGAGCTCGGGGAGCGGGGCCGGGGGAAAAGGGCAGGAACCGCCCGGCAAGGGGAGGGCATCCCCGGCCTCGGTGTCCTCTAGCCGGTTGGAAAGGACAAAGTCAGCCTGGCGTAGGTATTTCCCCTGAACTGTGGGGTTTATAGTGAAACTGTAATTTAAAAATTAATTTCCCGCCCCCAGCATCATCTCTGCATGGCAAGTGAGTCGAGGCAAGTGTTCCTCACTCAGGAGCTGATTTTTTTCTCAAGGATTCTCTACTCATAGGAGATAAGCCTGGAGGTAGCTCCCCACCTCAGACTTGTTGATTAGGGAAGAATGACACTATTTTGCTCATTGTTTTCAGCCAATCTATCAATTCTTTGCCAGTTGCACACCACCATAAATGTTTTCCGTGGTGTGTACAGACTCGCAGGAGACATTGCTGGAGGTCTGCACCATGATGGGTGACTTCTGCTCTCCTGTTGTCTGCCCCTTACTAACTATGGCCCCATTTCTCTTGGGTTGTAGGTGTTGCTTTCTTCCAGTGCCCCTTCTTACCACTGCTTTTCACTGAGGCCTGTGGAAGATGCTAGTCTTTAACAGTGCATAAATGAGCATTAGTTCTGGTTTATGAGGGTTTCCAAGAGGGAAACTGCAAAACCTTTCAGTGATACCCAGGGATGAGGAAGGAGCACCAGCAGATCAGCAGTTATCCCAAGCCAGAACAGAGGGCTGCGCTGGGAGAGTGAGTGATACCTTCAGTCATTGGTGTCCATTTCCATTCAGAGCCTTCCCAAGTGGGGTGCTAGAGCTGCTCTCTGTAAGTAGCACACAACAGAAAGCAGATGCAAAGTCCTGCGACCACTTGTGCTCTTATGTCCCTGACTGCCCTCCTGTGCTCCATCAGTACCCATAGAAACTTTGGGAGAATTGAGATGATGATGGAAAACATCAACAGAGTCCAAGTAAAAATGGTGTTTAAAATAATACAAATTATCTAATTAAAGACAAAGGCTCTCTGACTAAACAAGCTGAAGCAACTGTTGCTACAGACTGGAAAAAAACCCTGACTCCAGAGCAATTCTACATTACAAGAGAAAAAGGAACCGAACCGGTAAGCAAAAGCCCTAATGCTCTCCAAGTTTGAGCCACCTCCTCTGCCTGATGGGCAGAGAAAAACCTGCCTTGAGAAGCTGTCACTACTCAGTTGCTTTGCAGGTTTTCCGCTGCCTTCCTGGATGAAAGTTAGACTCAACTTATTGAACTGGGTGAATTCTGTTCTGACCCAGGCTGGTTTGCAGATGAGAAAACATTGTGCATTCTTCTCATATTTTGGATTTTTTTTCTTGGATACTGTACTGGCATCTTAGTCATCTGTGTGGCAGTAGTGGAGGCCTCTCCAGAGGGGAGGGAGAAGATCACATTTTGTCCTGTAGTCTCCTTTTTTTAACCATATGTAGCTTAGCCATGGATATCTTATACATAGCACTCCATTCAGGAGCTGGGTTCTCTCTCATGTGCCACATCACCCACCCACCTTGTCCCAGTGCTTTGCTTCCTTCTATGATGGAGGCCAGGTAGTGTTGTGGGTGGAATGCCAGCATTCCTAGCCTAGAGACAGGGCTTCTGGTGCGCGTGCAGCATGTACCACGGGATTAAATCCTGTGAACCGTGCCCAAATCCCTATCTGTAAAATAAGGATCCCAGTTCCAGACCATGCAGGGAGGAGGAGAGTCCCTTTGTAGAGACACTTTGAAGTTGTGGCACTCCATAGTAGAGCCCTGATCCTCGGGATCCTGCACATTTCACAAGTTCCTCGGAGGTCATGACTCTGGCCCTGGTACCTGGATGATTTATGCATCTGACTGGTCTCAAAGTTTCTAGGGGCAGGGGGTAGTCTTCGCTATTAATCCAAAGGCATCCTTCCCTTCATTTCTTTAGGCTGCTAATGTTTGTTCTTCAAAGCCCCCCTGCAAAGCCTTCATTTTATGGTTTTTCTCCTGTTTTGAATCTGATTCCTACATGCTTGTTCCAGATGGTGAGCTTTTAAAGACCTGCATTATTAACTTCTCTTTTTTTACTTCCTTTTTAAAAAGCCATTTAGTGGGATCTATCTGAATAACACAGAATCAGGAATATACTGCTGCGTGTGCTGCAATGCCCCACTGTTCAGGTAACATCCTTTAGATTTCACAGCATCCTTAAAATGTCCTAACTGTGGCAGGAGGGGCACTGTCTTTTCATGAGAGGAATGGAAAGTGTAGGTCAGAAGAACAATCCTTTGATGCCAGAGTGGTATGTATAAGATTTCCAGGACACCTGTGGTGACACAGGTACATGGTATGCCTTTTCTTGAGCATATGAGGGTCTCCAGTGGCCAGCAGACAGTAGCTGCTATATCAGGGTCTGTCTTTTTCTCCTGCCACACACACTGTCCTTTTTGGTTGATAATAATTCTCTGTTTAAGAGGCCCATAAGCCACAAGCTGCCACAAAATACATGTATTTATGCGTGAGTATCACTGTATGTTTGCTCTGTTCTTGTGCTGTTCCATAGTCATCTTCTGCCACTCCTGCTACTGGGCTAGAGAGACCTTTGGTCCGCCTTAGTGTAGCTGTTATGTTCTTACTGCTGGGTTCCTCATACTGGAGCTGAGGCCTCCTCTTCACCCCCACCCCCTTCTTGTTCCCTAAATTAAATTCCCCTGGTTTTGCCTTTTTGGTTACATCTACTTTTTAAAACCTGGCTGCAAATGACTGCGCTATTAACCTCTGTGCTCTTTACAATACTACGTATTCTGCAATTTCATTAAAGTCTAAGTAAAAGGAAACAGAGTGCCCTGGAGTAGGATGTGCAGAGGGTGTTCTGTTCTCTGTAACCGAACCAGAAAAGACAGTTTCTCATATTTTTTATCTAGAAAATAGCCTTTATGTATTTCCAACTGCAAGCTCAATGGAATGTATGGCTAATATGTCCATTTTTATGAAGACTTTAAAGGATGCCTCACAGATCAGAACTTCAAATGGGAAGCTGAGGAACAGGAGATCTGTGTCGTAAGAAAGGGGAAAAAAAGTAATAATTTTGTTTAAAATAAACCAAAAATAAGCAATTACATTTTTAAATAGCAGGCTGATAATTGTGAACAGTTAGTTTTTCTCTGGCCAAATACAAAAAACTATTGTTATGCAAATGAACATTTGATTAAATGTATCTTTTTCTGTAGGGGTTTGCTAATAAACACTATTAAATCAATTTATTTCAGAAATTAGTGCAGCATTGCAGAATATTCTGATGACAAATACAAAACCTGAAAATACCTTTGGAAAATCCAGATAAATTAGAGGAATTTTAAATTACTAAGCTGTGAAAGAGATCCCTCAGCTCCTTCAAATGTTCCTTTAATTTAAGCATTCTTTATATTAGACAATAGATATTGACAGGCCAACACGAAGAGAGATGAGCACTGGAGGGAATTGCTTCTGCTGCTAAACTAATAACAAAACAACAATATAACCAAAGAGTCATGCTACTTTTTGCAGTGTCCAGCTCTCAGAGAATGTAAGTAATTTTGCTTAAAGCATAAAATAATGCTGAGCCTTACAGACTGATACAGGGAAATTAAAACAAACAAAAAAAACCTTTTAAGAAAATGGAAAATTATTAAAATTGCAAAATAGTCAATAGTACATATTTTTAATGAATGCATTATGTTGCAGAGGGCACTAACAATGAGGAAAAAAATGGTGTTTGATAAGAGATTCATTGTGTTTATTTTTTAGTGGATTAAAAATGTTCTTTCTTTTTCAAATGTGTTAGATCATCAGCTACAGGTAAACATGAAGCATTTCCTCCTTTCTTTCGAAGTATATGTGCACGTATACATTTATACCAGCATTTATTACCTTCTGCTGCCAAACAGTCATTTTCAAGAGCTGGAAATACATGGAACAAACCCCTAACCTTTATAGATAGCAAATTGTGGTGCTTTAATGAAATCTCAAACCTTCAGCAAACCATAAACCTACAGCTGAGATTCATACAGCAAAAAGCACTTTTTAGAATTATCTGGATTCCATCCAGGACGACTGAAATAGGGATCAAAGTAAATGACATGTGCTGTGGGAATGGTGTGTTGAAGGCTAATCTAATGCATGTGTTTAGGGAAAGTCCCTTTATCCATAAATTAAGTGGTGAAATACATCAAAGGACATATATGATCTTGAACAGCAATATTTTGGGGTACTAAAATGTTTCTATTAGGGAATCTAAGTGACATTACTGTTAGTAAAACCACAGAGAGACCATTTCTGTTGAGAGCTAGTTTAACAGCTCAAAAGATTGATCCTTTAGCAATGGAAAACATCTACAATAAATATAAGTATTGTGAGAGGCATGTGAAGGATGGAGCCAGTCAGGGTCAGATGCAAAACCCATGTAGCATTAAAGACCTTCTTTGACTCTACAAGGTTTCAGAGAAGATCCTTGTATCTATGTATGAATAAGGAGAAGGATCCCTGTGACAAAATATAAGAGTTCTGATTGAAGTCTCTTGAAAATAGAAAAGAAACAGCACAGGTATATGTCAATGAAACTCAGAAGTTATGCATGGACATTTGGGTTCCCTCGGGTTACTCTCTGGGACTCTGTGGCTGGTAGGCACAGTGTCCATGTGGTTTTGTGGCAGGGAAGGCAAGGAGCCCTCTTTGGCTATGAAGAAATTGGTTTGGAGCCTTAAATGCCTTCTCTTACAAATGCAGAGTCTGCAAACAGCATTTGCTTCAGTGCAGCTTGCTTCTGTGCTGTGTCCTATTTCTCCCCAGGAGAGCATTTCTCACAGGTCTTCATGAATTGATGTAAAGGACTGAGCAACAGCCCTCACAAAAAATAGCCTCTGGTTAATGTGTTTGCAAATTCCTTTTTATTTCCACGGTTGTGTTGTTCAAAGACAGCCCTGTACAATTAATTATAAACTGCAGGCTGAAGTATGCGCTGCTCTTTCGGTTGGATTTTTTATGCTTTTTGTTCAGCTTGTTCGTTTTGTCTTTCTAAAAGGCAGCACAAGTAAGATTTTTCTTCACTGCATTAATATCCCACCAAAATAGACATTATATGTACTAGATAATTTGCTTTAAATTCCGTATTGACCAATGGACGAATCTCCTTGATCACAGAAAAGCTGCTGCTGGTGTTGGTGTATCCATCCACCACTAGATGCCAGTAAGAGCATTGGGTTTGTGAAACGGATAAAACATGGGCAATCGGGAGGAAAGGGTTGTGGTGGGTCTCCAGACCACTTAGCCTAGTAGTACGTGAGTCTATCTTCATTTCTCACTCTGACTCACACTAGGTCACTCTTCACTAGGAGAAAGTACTTATTGCTGTCAAAGCTTGCACAAAGTTAAATAGGAGGGATTATCTCATTTCTCTATGCTAAATCCCCCAAATACTTTCTGATATTTTCCAATATGCTCTAGGTTATAGTATGGAGCTAAAAGGGGTTGGTAATCCTGGATGATAACAGGAGGCATCCACAAGCTGCCGATCTGTCATACTGCTTCTGATGGCTGCAATTATCTCTTGAGGAAAAATAGATCTTTGTGCTGTGAGGATTCGTCATTGTTTGATTGATGGTTTGAGCAAGGCTCTGTTTGATTTTCCAAACTGGTTTGATGGCTGACTGCAAGCTGAAGCCATCATCAGACATGAGCCTGGTTTGGTGGGCCAACCCAGCCATTTGCCATACTCTGTTTCTTGTAAACTCTCTTCACTGATCTTGTGCTGTATTGGGCCAGGCTTCAAACTGGAGCTTTGGAAGTGTAATTCAGCTAAACAATGTACTCAGTTGTTGGAAAAAACTTTTTTTGAGCTTTATAAAATGCCAACGTGTCAGTAAAATAGAAATGGTGAGGCAAAAGCTTCTGTTGTGGGCTCATCAAGAATTCCTTTTGGAAAAGAACTTCCAGCACAAGCACAGTTTGATGCCAGTGAGAAAACTTCTGCTGTGCCAATTATTATTAATAGTAGTACAAGACAGGGATCAGGAAAAAAAACAAATGTTCTTGTTCAAACCAGACTTTTTTGTTAACATCTCTGTTATTAATTAACAAGAAGATCTTGTTTCCACTATAGCTCAGAAAAGAAGTACAATTCTGGGACTGGATGGCCATCATTTTCTGAGGCTTATGGTACTTGTGGCAGAGATGAAAGTAATACCAATATCATGAGACTACCAGATAACTCGTTGGGATCAGCTAGAACTGAAGTCATCTGCAAACAGGTATGTTTATTTTGGAGATGATACCCAAAGACACAAATTTTAACAAGTATGTTTTCTTTGTGCCAATGAATGAATCTACCTAAACAGCAGTGAGAATTACAGTGTCACTGGAACCATTCTGTCTCACTTCTTGGTATGAGACATGTAAGGAGAGTTCAAAACATCAAATGTAGTCAGTCAGTTTTGGGGCAAAGGATATTATGTGACTGGGGAGAGTAGTTGTGTAAGTATAGCCAAGGGCTGGAGTTTAGACAGAAAATTTATTCAGAGGACCTCAGGTGAACTGTAGGGTATGACAACAGAGAGTAGAAGGGACTCAAGAGGTTTAGTCCATGCACTTGCCCCATCACAGGGGCAGTTCTTCCTTATTTAATCCTGATAAATGTTTCCTGAAACTGTTCTTATCAACTTCTATGCAGTGAGGGAGACTAGGTAATACTAGATAGTACTGGGTAATGAGCTATAACCTTCATGTCTTCCTACTGTTGGTTAGACACTGGGGAAAACACAAAATTTGCTTTGCAGCAGTTGAAGCTTATTACTATTTGCCTTGCACAGCGGTGGTGGTGATCACATCTTCACAGCTGTATTCTATGGGTTCTCTTACCTCACAGAAGCCACCCTTCTATTTCGGGTAGCTATTTTTACTCCTTCAGTCATCTCTTTTCTAGACTGGGAAGGGCCAGTTCCTTTAATTGTTCCTTTTTATGCAGTTTTTTTCAGAGCACTGGTCGTCTTGTGGCTCTATTTTGCATTCCTTCTAATTGATCCTTTTCCTTCCCAAAGTACAGCGCAAAGCTGGACACAGGGCAGCAGCTGGGTCTAGCCTGCATCAGAGATTAGAGCCTGTTTAGATGTGTTATAGACAGTGTTCCTGTCCTTACACCTTTACCTTTGCACACCCCATGACCCATACTTGTTTTGGGACTGCATATTTTGGGACTTTCCTTTCCAAAGAACTGCCCCCCCTCAACCATTTCTTCCCAATCCTAAATGCGTGCTGTTTATTACTTTTGTTACAGTATAAAAGTATGAGTTGAGCTTAATGAATTGCATCTTGGGCTTTGGGGGGTTTTTCCAAACTTAATATTGCTAATATTATCCTCCAGTGTGCTTGCAGCCCCTTCTAGCAGGATTAGGTATTGTCCACAAACACAACAAGCATTTGCTGTAGTCCATTATCATGGTAGAGTTCATGTTTGCAGTAATATCCAGCAACCACCTTTCAAGAACCCCAACTGAAGACAACCTTCTAATTTTATGAGCCACTGATAGCTATTCTATTTTTTTTCCATCAGTAATTTTTGGGGAGAAATCCTCAATTAACCTGTGAGAAGGACCTACAGTGGCTGTCTCAATTAACTTTAGAAATTTTTATTATATTTTGAAATGTCTAGATCCTCACATTTATTTCCTGTGCTTTCTGGCAGTAGAACCTTTTGACTTCCTCTTCTGGGATCTGCTTGTTTGGGGGCAGATACCCACTGGCCAGAGGTGGCTACTGTAGGATATATTTCTAGTCTCTTCAAGGCTCCCCCACCCACCCAAGTCAACAGTGAATTCATCATACAAGGTTCCTAATTCAGGATAGCACAGTAGGTACCAGCTTAATGTTGGTCCATAATTGCAAAGGTAGTAATGGTACATAATTTCTGTTGCAGTGTGACGCCCATCTAGGCCATGTGTTTGATGATGGTCCCACACCTTCTGGGCAGAGGTTCTGTATCAACAGTGTTTCATTAAACTTCAAACCAGGCTCTGGTCAGTGAGAAGTGGATCCCTGTGGCTTACAGAACATCCTTTCACTGCTCGTACAACAGGCTTGTGAAAAATTCTCATGTTTTTAATATAGAACACAAATTTTAGTACTTATGCCATTGCAGCTTTGCTTTCCAGCTATTATCATGCTGATAAAATACATATTTTTGTGGTAACTCTTTGGCAGTCCACCTTTTCATGGTTGGTGTGATGTAAGTGTTGATACGTTTTTTGTATTTTTTTTAATTAAAGAAAAATAATCTATGCAATAGTTCAAATTCAAAACTATCATCATTAACTGTTTTGGGGCTGCTGAAATGAAGTGCTCTCCTGAATCTGACTCTGCTCATACTGAACAGTAGTTGTGGCACCCAGATATACAGATGTCCATGGCTGATATTTATTCTAGAAATAATATGATAATAATGTAACAATCTGTGTAATACCTCCAGACTTCAGTTACCACTTGTGTATTTCAGAACCTGAAAATAAAAATGAATATGAAATTTATTGTATTTGGGAGAAAAAAAATCAGCATCAAAAAACATGTTCAGTAAAGCGATGCTTTTGTTGAAGACATGCCTTGTCTGTTCTTGCTTGTACAAGTTTGTAAATACTTCTGTATTCTCCCAAGCATTGTCACCGTGGTTTGTTGTAACAGGAAAATAAATCATATGTTTGTTAAATAGAGTTTTCCTGCTTTCAGATTTTTTTTCCAGAGAAAATAATCTATGAGACAGAACATCAGCTTCACTAAACTGGCTGAGTTTAAATGCTTCCCTGCTGAGAGTTACTAGGCAACATCTCATTTGGCTTTACCTGTAAGGGGCTGTTTCCGTTCTCCCCACTTTGGTTGCCTCAGTAATAAAAAGGGTGTGTTCATTTACTACTGTAGTCCTAAAACAGTTTAATGTCTTCAGAAAATGGACCTCTATTGCACTGAATTTACTTTTGCTCTTTCTGTCTTGGAGCTCTGCAGTTTTTCATTCTCCTGTACTCTCTGCAGAAGAACACTACAATTTCATAACTTTTAAAAACATCATACAAAGGCAGTGATCGCTACAGCCAACCTAAACCAGATGGGCACAAAGGCCACCAGAGGTATGAAGCAGCATGAATGAAGCAGACATTTGCTGCTACTGGTTTTATATAATGTCATAAATGGTGACGGTCACGCTGTCATCAGAGGTGTCTGTGTCTGTGCTGCATCAGGCTCTGCCATGCAGTGATGCCCTTGCATCACTTATTGCATCACCTGCCTGCTCTGACCAGGATGTATGTGCCCAGCTTGCTCAGGTCTCTGCTCCTGAGTCTTCCCAGGTTGTACAGAAGTCACCGTCCTCACATGCTCTGAATTCATGTACCCCCTATCCTAATATAGTTTCATTCACTGGTTGAGTTTTTTTCTTAAAATCTATTTCACAGCTACTGGAAAGGGGGTTTGGCCCTTACAGGTATTCTGTAGTCAGGCAACCCTCTCCCCTCTACTCAACTTTCCTTTCCAGACAGGGTTGTCTCAGAAAGGAGCATGACTAGAATGTGTCCCCAGCTGGACCCCTGTGCTCAGCCAGTGGAGAAGCCAGCACCTGCCTTAGTACAGTGACTTTTGCCTGTGATCCGAACTGAAATGCCCCTTGTTTCTTCAAATGACAGAAAGTAGGAAGAGAACAAACAAAATACCTTTTTTTTGCTTGTCCCCACAGATACCAGGTCTCACTGACCCCTTCTATAGATGAGACTGAATAGCATACAAACAAAATCGATCATCGAGCTGACAAAACAAGTATCCACACACAGACCTGTGTGCAAACCACACAAGTTTAGTACCTCAGATGTACATGGTTGGTGGAGACCAACTCTTAGTGAACTGGCAGAGGAAGCTTGCCTATCGTTTATTTTACACCTATAAACATCATTGTATGTAACTGGACATTTGGGCTAAGCAGCAGCTGGTGCCTCTTCACTCATACAGCAGGATAACCTGAGGAACGAGTCCTGTAAGGCCCCAGTTTAGCTTGTGCAGTGTTAATTACAGATATATAATCATCTGAACAGACCCATATCTTCAAGGACAACACCCGACCTGCACTACACTGATAGGTCACCAAGCAAACGGCACAAAGCGCAACCCTGCAGCCCCCGAGAAACCAGACACTGAGCTAAGCAACCTTGTTCTGCTTATTCAAATGAAAATGGGGAAAGAGCTGTCTTTCACCATGTGTGTAAAATTAGCTCTTCTGATGCTTTTTTTGGCAATGGCTGACTCTCTCTTATGTTCTCTGCTGTATCAGATAGTGGCTGGAACCGGTAGCACAGCAGTCCCAAGTAGTGTGGTGGGGATAAGGCAGAGATTTCTTAACTGATACATCTTTCATTACATTATCACTTATGGAAAACTATATGAATCCAATTGGTTACTCCTCAGTAACCTCAATGGGTTACTCCCACACTTCAGAAAATGGTGTGTTTGACAGCCTTGTTTTCTGTCTTACAGTGCAAGATGGGGGAGAAGGGCTGTGTTCATTTGTGTACAAGTTAATTATCCCTTGAGCTGAGCATTACTATTCTTAGGTTAACAATTAATTTTGAGGATGAGCCAAGATCTGCATTTGTAAACCTGCAAGCTGTCTGTGTCTTTGGTTTTACCATTCTTTCTGATAGCTTTTTATTCTCTATATATCAGCTCAGACTTCTACTTTTCTCTTTTAAGGTCTGCCACAGCTTGGTCCCACCTTGTGTTTTGTTTCAGACATGCTGATGGTACTGGCCTGTGCTCTCTGCCAGGAATGTCTGCCTTTATAAATTCGTGGTCAAGGTTTCTTCAAATACGTTTGTGCTTTATCTTGGGCTGCCAGAACCAAAGAGAAGATTCATCTAAGATGCTACAAGGCCACTTAGTTTCCCTGCCTCTCCCTGGCCTCCTCCCTGAAATTCCCATCTCTCACTATGCACACAAAGCATATCTAAGCAACTGGTGTACTCTGACAGTAACATCAGCCACAATGATGCCATTGTTACCTTGTGCTTCATGTACCTGTCAGGGGAGTCTGTGTGACATTTGTCATCGTGTATTTGAGCTTATCTCCCATGATGATGCATTTATATGAACTAATTTTAGAATCATTGAATCATAAAATCATTTTGGTTGGAAGAGACCTTTAAGATCATCAAGTCCAACCAATAACCCAGCACTGCTGGGTCACCACTAAACCATGTCCCTCAGCACCACTTCTACATGTGTTTTAAATACCTCCAGGGATGGTGACTCCACCACTTCCCTAGGCAGCCTGTTCCAGTGTGTGACAACCCTTTTGGTGAGAAATTTTTTCTAATATCCAACCAAAACCTCCTCTGGTGAAACTTGAGGCTGTTTCCTTGTCCTATCACTTGTTACTTGGGAGAACAGACTGATCCCCACCTCGCTACAACCTCCTTTCAGGCAGTTGTAAGAGAGCGAGAAGGTCTCCCCTGAGCCTTCTTTTCTCCAAGCCAAACAACCCCAGTTCCCTCAGCTGCTCCTCTGAGCAGCTGTCTATTATAGACATAATTTTATGTCTGTAAACAGAGCTATTGACCTTTATGGTCTCACCCCCATGTGATGTAAACTGCTGGACATTCAGGATCTCTGATGGTAAGTGCTTCGGGGCAGGGAACTTCACTATCTTCTCTGTCTGTGGTACCAACCACACCATGACAGATCTCAGCTAAAGGCCTGAAGTGTCATGAATAATAAGGACTGATAATAATGGAGAACACTATTAAAGAGTATCATAGGTGACAAGCATTTCCTTGTGTATCTGCACTGACTTGTTCCACCACAGTGAATAAAGAGCAGTTGCTTCTCTGAGCTGAATATATTCTGCCAGACAACTGCAGATTTAGGTTCTATTCTTCACATCTGAGTTTTTCAATACTGTTATTTCATTAATTAGTTTCAATGATGACACTTTCTATCCCATTATTTTTTTAAATAACCTTTTTATAAATCCTAATTGAGGTTTCCACATAATTCTTAAGAGATTTTAACATCTTAAATAAATTATTTAAAGACTTTCTTAGTCTTTGCAGCATGTCTACAAGGCAAGTAATTACTCTCAATTTTACTAAGGGAAGATTTGATCAAAAGAATTTAATTGACTTGCTCAAGACTACAAACTAAATTTGTAGCCAAGCCAGAATTAGATTCTGCATGGCTTCTAACAGGGTCCAGATCTTCAGACCCTGCTTTTTCTAAAGGTTGTTTTGGTACTTGATTGTGGGGGGGGCAAGTGGGGTTAGTTATCAAAAGTGAGGAGGTAAAATTAGCATGGTTTTCCAGCTATGGTATTAAAACCAAAGCTAAGCCAACTAGAGCAACTTTGGCACATAAAGAGCAATACTTGACCTCTTTCTCAGAGCAAAGGTGGTATGTGCTTGGTTAGGAACTAGACTGCTGTATTCTCTGGCTGTGCTGCATGCTGCCATGCAGACTAAAATGAACTGAGGTTCTTCATGTTCCAAGACAGCTTTAGATAGAAAAGAAACAAGGCAGCTTGCAAACAGTAACTTCTTTGCTTGGGAGACAGCATGTCTTTTCTGTGAGCAGAGAGAGAAGAGAGGAAAGAAGGAGCAGGTTACTAGCAGCTTCACACTCCTTTCACCAGAAATCATAATGCCCCGTATTTTAGCCACGTATCCACAGAACTGTACTGATGCTTTTTTCTGTTGCACCACACCACAAATCATTTTAAGCTTGTTGACAACCTGGTCTGATTCTGGTCAGAACAAGGGAAGAAGAGAGACTTTTCTCAGAACAAAAATAGGATTTTGCCACCCCAGGGCATCTCCACTATGAGGTGGCTCAGGAGGCAGCCTGCATAAGAAAGAACTGAAAACATCTCAGTTTGGCTTTTGCTTTTTTTCCTGTTTTTGAACAAGATGGTGAGGACTTAGTACTCCTAAGTATGTTTGTATTTTTTGGTCTTCGACCTTGACCCCACTGTGTAAAAGAAATGAGTCCTGTCACCACACAACTCAACTGCCTCCTCTTCCTTTCACTTAATGACTTTTTGCACTGGGCAGTGAAGTGTTTTAAACCATACTCCTGTGCCTGTCCCATCTCCTGCTATACCTGAGTGATGAGCCACGGTAACACTACCCTCACAGCAGGTCATGTAATGCTCAGCACCACATCAACCTCATGGATTTCACAGCTCTTTACGCATAAATGATGCCTAGCCCCAGCTCTTTGAGGTGGTGGTGAGCCACATGTCATAGAATAGGAAGCTGAGGGACAGCTGTGGGAAGTGACTTGCCCACAGGCCCCTGAGGCAGGGCAGGGAAATCTGATTACAGAAAGGGTTCTCTAAAGCTCTCCAAGTGTGAGCTGCTGCCAAAATTCACAAAGGCAAAATAGTTTAAAAGCAAAGCTCTTTATTGAAGAAGTGCCCAGATTTTTTCAAGAGTAAAAGAATTTGTCTCAAGGCAGGTGTGTCCATGGGGACTGGTTTTAGTAGCACTGAGGAATGTGTGTGGAAGGGATTGGCAGCTTGCCATGGGGCAGAAGAAAGAGAAATTCATGCCTATTATTGCGGTCCCTTTTACTGTCTTCTCTTTTGTTAGTTTGGGGGGTTTTTTATGTGTTGGTTTTTTTTTTTCCTTTGCTCTGTGGTATCCTTCCTCTCTCCTCCTCAGAAATCCCTTTGTAATCCCCCAGGCTCTGGCTTTCTTGACTGCACTCACCCTCACCTTGTGCCTGAACCCTCCTAGTTCCACACACTGAGTCTGCTTCCCTTGGTGCCAGAGAGATGATCAAACACACAGTCCTGTGCCCACATCTGTGCCAGCAGCTACCTGAACATGCTGGACGTGACTGTGAGGATCTGGCCTGTGGGTTCTGGGCAGGTTGGCAGAGCAGGCATCAGCTGTGCTCATCCAGATCACCTCCTCATGCACACAGTTTGACAGCATTTACAAAGTGACTTCCAGAAAGACTTGGGAGGGACAGAGGAGCTGCCACTGGAATCAGGAAAAAGAAAATAAAAAAGTCATCAGGCATGCTCCAGTAGCCTGCTTAGCTCTGGAAACAAAAACTGTGCTGCCCTGACACACTACTGATGTAGAAATGTGTACCACAGCCAGGTGATCTTTGCTCAGGTGTCATTTTTGGAAGATCAGAAGATGGATCCAAACATTTTATGGTAGCAGGAAGGAACAGGAAAAGATAGCAAAGTATTTTGCACAACTGTTAGGAAGAGGCAAAGACAACACAGAGGAAGGTGCTGGAATCAAAGAGTGACAATGAGAATTCATGTTTTCCTTTCAGGAGTAGTCAGCACTGAAGGATGAGGACACAGCTGGTGGACTGAAAGCATGTAGAAGACAGCAACTAAAGAGCTGACTGTGAGCTCTCAGGAATGGGGGAGCTGAGATTAATCCTCCCTGGTGTGACAGTCTCTCACAGACAGTTCTGACATAGCCATGGGATGCCTATGCAATTTCTTGGATTACTGGAGAAGGAAGCCTTGTGGAGGGCTAGGGCCTGAGCAGAGCCAGAAGCAGGAGCCTTGTGAAGGGCTAGGATCTGAGTAGAGCCAGAAGCAGGTGTTCATGCTTGGGAAGACCAGAGGATTGACCGCACTGTTAATCACAATACCAGGTGCAAAATGAACCCTCACAAATTCACTGCCCCAGGAATGACCCTATTCCCAATCCAGAATATGTTCCCTCCCTATTTCAAGCTTTACATTACCTCTTAGTCCTGGGCCTCTCCTGAATGCACTTGGGTAGTCACGCCTGGTTCCATTATGAACAAAGGTCATGTACAATATGTCTAGCTGGAGTTTCCTTAGCCCCCCAGAGAAGGAAAAAAAGGGCCTTCATGACACTTCTCCTTGGCAATAACCCAAATAGCCTCTGCCTCTGGGTTTGGTCTGTAAGAAGGGCATTTTCCAAAACCGGATCACATGTAACTTTCTATGACCTTCGCTTCACTTTTATGAATGAATCTCTATTAAAAGCAGGGGGTAAATGTTTTTCCTTTGTCCCTCTTTCAGTTTACAAATTTGTCTTCTCCTATAGCCAGCTGTTAAAAGATTGGTTCTGCCCCTGCTTTCACCTTTTCTGTTTTATCAGCTGAGACGTCAAACTGAGGGCCTGACCACTTGGTGTTAAAGATCCATGGCTCTTTTTGTAAGGCAGCGGCCTGGCCAACTCTAGACTCTAAACGCTGCCTTGTCTTACAGTTTGAGTTAGCCTCTCACACCCTAAATTGCAAGGCGTCATTGCCCTGAGCAATGAACAGCTTCTCTGTCCTAATTCAGGGGTGACAGCAGTTAAGAAATAGGTGAAAGAAACTGCGTATTTCTGACGTATGAGCACTGCTGAAAGGCTTAATTTTTTATTTTGCTCCTGCAAATTGTTTGACATCCACAGACAAAAAGGACTGTGGAAATGCTTATGATGGCTTATTATTTCAGTCCTGTTGCTATTCTACTACCCCTGTGAGAATTTATCTTCTTTTCTGCAAGGTTTCACCTTCTTGCTCTACACCTGCTTCAAGAATAGGCAGAAATTGCCAATAAAGAAAACACAGCATAAAATGGAGATAGCAGATGAACTGCTCCAATGAGACAGTAAAACTCCTTCACTCTGCCCATGCTGTGGTATTTAACTAAGCCTGTTAAGTACCTCTCCACAGAAAACTACAGCTAACGAGGTGTTTGACTGTGCTTGTGACAACCTCCCAGCCTGTGGCAACCACAGCAGTGGCTACAGGGACCTTTCTGCTATCAGAACCGGTCTTCTGGCTGGAGAAAGACAAACAAGACCATTTGTTGGGACTGGGGCTGTTGGAGGGGTGGGATTGTGCAGCTTGTTGGTGCTGAGGAGATGTGATGCACACAGGATGATGCGGGTGGGCTACCCTGCAGCAGGAAGACCTCATGGAAAGAGGTGTGGTGTAGGTGGGAATATGAGGTGGAGGGAGTAGCATGAAGGAGGTGACATTCCATCTGAGAAAGTTAGTGGGGTACGGTTTTGGGATCCTGCTCAGTGGAGGTATGGCATATGGTTGGGTGGTTTTGGAGAGGGATGGACAATGACTACTCAGAGACATCCCAAAATACTTTTTTTTTGGTTTTAATCTACTTTAATATTCCAGAATATTTTGACAATTTTCTGTCAGAACACAGAGCAGCTCAAATGGCTGCTCTGCAGTGACCTCTAGGGTATGTTTGCTTTCAAACCTACTGCAACTAGAAAAAACACCTTCTCCCAAATAGATTATATATACCTACTTTCTCTTCTAAGACTGGCTTGTGCCATTGACAGTCTCAAAATCTTTGTCCACATAATGCCTTAGGTAGGGCATGTATGGAGAAGAGGGGCTTGTTATCTCCCATTTGCTGGTGTATCAAAGGAAGTTGCAGATGCTCCACGTGGATCTGATCCAAGACTCTTTGAAGTCAATGAAAACCCTTCCCTCAACCTCTCATTCAGTTCCCCTCTAGTAGCTCCTTATGCAAATTGTAGTCTGTTTTGTGTGTCTCTCCAACAAAATCAACATGTTTCTCCCAAGCATATTCCTTTGTGAAACCTGATAGCAAACCTTTCAAAATTCTTGGCTTTCTCTTTTTCTGATGAAGTGTGACATGAAAGCAGATTAGTGCTATCCAAAGCAGGGGAAGAAGACAGGTCTGACCCTGAAAACCTATGGAAGTACCAATTACTGACAGCTATTATCACTCTGACTGAAGTAGGACTGCTCACCTGGGTAACAGCCAGGAGGAATAGGCCTCAGATAGGGACCTGCTGAAAATCAGACACAGTGCAAGCCACTTGACAACAGAAGGTTGTCAGGAAGCCAAAATGGAAAGAGCTGGCCAAGCCTAAAATGAAATAGTCCACATTTGATAAAATAAATAAATAAATAAAATCATAGGTGGAAGTATAGAGCACAGAAGTCCTAGAAAGCTCAGGACAAAACTGTTCAAAAATGAGACCAAAACTCACAGTAGAGGCTAAAACTAGAAGATGGGCAGCCCTACTTGTGCAATCCTAATGCTTTGTGCCTTTTCAAATAGTCCTTAAGTATTCATGTGCCAACAGCCCCCTCCCCCCTTAACAATTAAAAATCCAGGATACAGATTAAAGTGATAGCAGGTGGCAATCTAATTGCTATCAATCTTACATCTGAACCTCTCATTTGCCATATAAACTCAACAACAGCTGGCTCCCAACCCTGGTTATCCTCACAGCTATTACAACAGCTTCAAAGAAAGTATGGATGTCGTCGGGTCCTCACCTGCACACTGCCAAAGGAGCAAGGGGAGGAGAGGGGTGCATTCTGCAGCAACAAGATGATGGGGACACCGGCTAGGTCTCCTTTCCTTCTCTTTCCAGGAGTCATTCATGACGGGCCTCACTTCATTATCTGGTACCAGCTACAGCCTTTACACTGAATCAGAGGGGGCTGAGGAACATCCGCCAGCACGCTCCGCAGCCAGAAACCCACAAGCAGCGCAGGAGGCGGGAGGCGGAACCGCCATCCCAGGGCTAGTCCCGGCTAGCGCCGTTTCCGCGCGGCGTCACAAGGTGGCAGCAGAACCCAAGGACAGGCCCTCACGGCTACTGCAGCTCGGCCGACTTTTCCCCTGAGGAGTCACCAAAACTGGCAGGAGTTGAGGAGCTGGTCAGGAAAAAGGTGGAATTAGCTGTCGGAATTAACTGTGAGTTTTGGGGATGTCTCTGTTCACGTTCAACAGAAGCTTGGTCGATGTTGGCGGACAGGTACATCACAGTTTCCTTATGAACAGGTCACACTAGGCAGACATTTATTTGTAGTCTTGAGAGGTCTCTGTGACATTGGCCTCAGGAGTTAAAGGGGGAGGCCAGCCATGCAATCTGTGTCTTCTCTGCTGGCATTTTGGTGGGAGACTAACATCTGACTTGGAGAGATGCAAAGCTTGCGAAGGAAGGGAGAAGAGGGAGGACGAGATGGCAGCTCCAGGCACCAGATGAGGAGTCAAAGGCAGAAGGGAGTCAAGGGTATGGGAGAGAGGGAATGGGGCACCCACTGGAGTGTGGTGGCACAGACAGGGGCTTCAGCAGATAACTGGGATTAGTGAGGGAAGAGATGGAGGTCACATCATGTCCAAGCATGCAGTAGAGTGTGGGTGTCTTTATGGCTCAAGCTGTCATTACTAACATTACACTTCAAAGCGGGGGGGGAGGGGGTCTGCTCACCAAGTAAACTCAATTTGCAGCTTAATTTGTCCATGCAAATTAATTTGCATTTGGTAATAGGAAAGAACTGTTGATGCTGTAGCCAAAAGCACACCTTAAAATGTATTATTGTCCCTCAACTGCTATTCCTCAAAAATTGTGGGCCCCAAGAATCAAAAATATAGGGAGGCAGTATCTCAGCCCTGTAAAGAAAGGACAATCCAGTGTGTGAAATAGCAGGCAGCAGCCCTGGGAATGCAGGAGCTGAGCCGTGAAGACCTGCATAGGATTTGCAGTGAATGCTGGCATGGCATAAAGAGGGCACTGAATTCACACGCATTCCCCTAAGCCTTTGTGTGCCAGTGTGCAGGGCCAGCTTTCGCTGTCCGGCCCCACAGCCGTAATTAAGGGATTCCCACTCCCCACGAACAGGTGCAGCCCCACCCAAACAACAAAGCTGCAGACAAAAGATTACAGATAAGGACTAAATCCCTCTACTGTACATTGCAGTGGTGAGGGGGGACAGGTGGCCTAGGGTAATTCGGGTTCAGTCCTCATGCTGGGGTGGGAAACTGCATCAGCTCATTTGGATCTGAATTATTATATGATAACTCCTTGTGGGCTCTGTTGATGGAGAAGCTGGTGGAGGCATGGATTAAATTGAACAGCCTGTAAGCTACTGGCAGTGGAATTATTCCTACAAATTTCTGACAGCTTGCAAATAAAGGCACAGATGAGGGAGAAGCTGCTTTCTGCAGCTACCCCTTCCTCACCAGTACTATATGTCATTCATTCATTCATTCAGCTATAGTTGATCATAAAGATCTTGTACATAAGATGAGCATGAATGTAGTGGATTTACAGTGCTCATGAACCTTTGGGACTTGCTATGTCTAGAAGAGATCATGAGCATTTCAGTAACAAAAAAAGAAGCAGTTGTCATCTGATGTGATCTTAGATGTTTTCTTCATTTACTGTGTTTATTGTTGCATGAGATGTGTGCTGCCATCAGTGTCCTGTCTGTAGATGTGGAGGAGAGGCTTAACACAGCTCAGGGCTGTGGGCAGCTCAGGTGGATTTCCAGTACTGCAATCTATACTACATGCAGCATCAAAACCTTCTGCCTATGTGCGTGTCACACTGTCAGCACAGATCAGAGTGCCCTGAGAGTGTCCATGTGGTTATCCTCACAACGTCTGAGAGCAAATGAAAGGCTGTTTTCTATACTTAATAGATAGGGCTGAGTTATGAAACCCTGGGTTCCTCTCAACCAACAGAAACACCCAAGCTAAGGTTTAATCAGTGCAGGTTCTCTTGGTAATTGTTAGACAGCTATAAGCACATAAAGTGAACACTCCAGGTTTCGGGAGGTTTTGGAGTAATTAGCTTCCAACATTGGATGTCTTCAGTAGCGCTGAAAATCATCCAGGAGGAGCATGGGCCAGTCTGGGAGTGAGGCACTTAGGTACTTCAAAACTCTTGCTAGGCATTTGAACCATTTAAATGTCAGAATGCCTTGAAAACCTGCCCAAATCTTAGTCCTGTAGCTTGAAGATATTTTTTTTTTTTGGTTCCTTCCATTGCCAATGGAACAGGAGTGGCATCTTCAAAGGCCAACAGAGGCATCCATCTTAAGAAGATCCCTCCTGAGGATGGTTTGTTACACCCATCTTTCTCCCTTGACCATTAATGAACACCTTACACTTAGGGGTGCAGTTACTTAGATATAGGAGCCCTATCCCATTCTAGGTGCTCTCAGGTATCCTGCATGGGTAGGCTACGTAGAAGCTCCACTGAGCTTCCAGGAAGGTGCAGGTCTCCTGCAGGTCCTGTGTGCTATCTGTGAGCACCAGGAAACGTCTTGGATACTGTATAGTACTTGACATGATACTAGACCATGTGCATCATGCTTCTGTGTTTAAGGAGCTGAATTCCTTTCCCAATTAGTGTCCAGCTTTTGACTGGCTGAAGTTAGAGACAGCAACGGCTCACAGCCTAAGTGACTTGCTTGAGGATATTGATGCCAGAGGCATGTGTTTACAAGCCCAAAAAAGAGCAAAGAAGAGGATCCTGGGAAGTGTAAATCCATCAGTGGAACTGTGATAATGACAGTCAATTATTAATCAATTTGTAAGCACATAAGTGATAAGGCAGCAGAACATATCAACATGGATTAATCAAGTACATATCACTTCAACTTAATTCAGTGTCCTTATTTGAAGGACTAACTAGCCAAGTGTATAAAGAGAGAGATGTGATATATGTTGACTTTGTTAGTGTCAAAAGCTTTACTCTTCTTATAAACAAAACTGTGTAATGAGATCTAAATTAAATTGGGATCAGAATGAACACACGGTGTTTGAATCATACCAAAGCATTCACCCACCGTTCACTGTCAAAACTGGACCCCTAGTAAGTGGGGTCCTGCAGGCTTCCATTGTGGCCCTGATGATTTCAACAATAAATAAGCTACTGGAAAAGAGAGTATTTAATTCAACTCCAGAGAGCACTGGCTTGGGAGAGGCTGGGAGAGGTTGATTTGGAGAGCAGGATCAGGACTCACATTGATCTTCACAGATTGGAGAGCTTGCCTGAAATCAATAAGCTGCACTGTAATAAAGACAAGTACAAAATGCAATCTTGGGACAAAAGACAGATCAAATGCATGGTTTGAAATGAGGAATAACTAAAAAGGCAGCAATAGTGCAGGAATGGATCAACTGCCTGTTGTGAGCCCTGCACTAGGTAAGGCGGGATAAAACCTATGCAAAAAAACAAGTATCATTTGGGGATATATTAGCAGCAGTGTTTTGGGTAAAACACTGAGGTAATTATTCTGCTCTACTTGGCACTGGTGAGGCTTGGTCTAAGGACAGTGTCCAGTTTTAGACACTACAGTTGGAGAAAAGCTACAGGGAAGTTAGCAGCGAACAGCAAAAAAATGTTAAGATGTTTAAAAAACATTACTGAAGGGATATGGATTTGCTTAGTCTCAGGAAGAGGTCATTGAGAGGAGACATGAAAACAATCCTCACTGTGAGAAAGGTTCTCATAGAGTAGAATGAACAGTGTTGTCCCATTCCTATAAGAAGGTGAACGTAGGAGAAGAGGTACCAGGCTAGGTAAAACAGTACTTTTCATGTATGGACAACTTCCAAAGAAAATGCAGCATCTCCTTGTGTAGATGTTTTTCATGTCCCTGACTTGGTTAATAATTCGCCACAAAGATAAAAGCCTCAGGGCTAAATGAATGCAGAGATGTGGTTTTGCAATGCCTAAATTGTAGGTGCTGGGCACCCAGCCCCAAGGCTCCTGGTATGGTGAGGGATGGCTGATCAACAAAGAATTCAAGAATGAGTCAGCGGGCTCAGCAGAGAGTCAGCAAATGTAAGATGTCTCACTCTGGCCTGAAGGAAAACATAACTGCACATAGAAGTGAGCGTTGAGGGATCTCGACCGGAAATCCTTTCCTGGAATTGAACTGGCCAGCTCTTCCTAGTTTTCACAAGATAGTTTTCACATCATATTACAGACAAGACTTCAAAAAACCCCACCAACAATGTAGGATGTCTCCTCAGGAGAGACACTTACTTGTAGGGTTAGATGGTAGATGAGGTGATTACTCTTGAGGAATGTGGGCACCTAAGGTGGTTTTAAGCCTCTGGTTTTACCTGCATCTCTAAGTCTTGCATCTCTTTCCAAGACAGAAATCATTCATTTAAAACTCACCTCTACTAAACAATATCTAGTAATTTTCATAAAACAACTTGCTTGAGTTCTAAAAACCTTTAGAGAAATTCATGGAAGAGAGAGAAATGTATCAAGAGTTCTTAGACACACAGAAACAGTATCTTATAAAAGAAGTCCTTGAGCTCTCACCACTGGCACAGGTGGCTAAAGGAACTGGATGGATCTGTGCCATGGCCTAGGATAGTAATTTCTTTGCTCTTACAGACTCAACAGAAAATTTTCATTAACAGTTTTAAAACAAAAGAAGGACTCTGCAAGCAACATCTGACGAAGCTGCAGAGCAGGAAGGACATCTCAACATGGAGGAGGCTTGAAAAATCAAGAGGAAGCCTAGGACTGTGAGTACCAGCATCGAGAAGAAGGAATGAAATCTGGTGTTAAAAGGTCACACATTTGGAAGGTATGGTAAGAGTGTGTGCTGTGGCTGTGTTCTCAGTAGTCATTGCTAGGTAGAGGAGGAAAAGACCTTGGGGTACTAGTTAATGACAAAGTGGTCATGAGCTGCTGAAGGAACATGGCCATGAAAAGGGTAAATACAACCCTTGCAGTACAAAGTGAGAGGTTTCAGCAGAAAGGCAAATGCTGACGGCATTCTCCAAGGAGCTGTGAGGACTCTCCTGGATGACTGTGTACAGTTACGGTTCTAATCCCAGCATATTAACTTGTATAGAGAAGAGGGCAGAGAAAGGTGATTTGGGTGGTAAAGAAACAAGAAAGTCTAATCCTGAGCTTGCTTTGCTTGCCCTGGCAAGATGAGAGCTGGGGAAGAACATGGTGGCTGTATATAAACCTGAGAGAAAGTCTTGCAGAGATTGAGATCTTTCATGGGAACCCATACTCATTCAAGAGCAAATGGGCATAAACCAGGGAGGAAGAAATCAAGAAAAGCAGTTGGAAAATGGAAAGTGTCTCTAGCCCATAATGATTGGAAAATCTTATTTCTATTTAATCTAGAGCTGGATGTATTTACTGAAGAGGTGATGTAACACAGTTGTTTATCGGAATGAAAAAGTGCCCTGGGATAGGACTCTTGATCGTTGGAAGTTGTCAGGAATAAAAACATTAAAACTAAGTCACAGTGCCTCGCGCCAGCTGCTGTTGGAGACCCTTGTTCCCGTTTTAAAAACTGTACAGCATGCGGCTGGCATTTCATCGGCAGTCACCCGCTTTGCTTGGTTTCAGCCTCTGTGGTTCTGGTGACGGTCTTGTGTGATTTTGTGTCATCTTCACATGAGCCATCCTCTGGGTCAGGACGACGTGTTGCCAGGACTCGGTCTCAAGGAGCCTCTTCCCATGAGTGGTTTTATGTGTTGGAAAATACGGGACTCCTTATCAAACGTGCTTTTTGCACGCTGCTTTCCTCCAGCGGCCTTGCTCACAGCCCCCCGGGGCGAGCAGGGAGGGACACCCACGCCTGGTACCGCGGCGGGGGACAGCGCCGGGCAGGGCTCGCCGGGGCTGAGGGTAGCCCGGAGGAGCCAGCTCCCGCTCCCAGGCCGCCCGCGCCTGCCGAGGCGGTCACGGCCCGCTTAGGGGCCCGTTCCCTGCCGAGGCCCGTTGGGTTTGTTGCAGTTTCATTCCGCTGCGGTGCCCTACAGGGGTCACCAGCAATACCAGCACCCACCCCGCACCGTGGCCGCCGAGCTCCTCTGGCCCCGGGCCCGGCGGGCCCCGCAGGCAGGGCACGGCCCGTCCCGCTCGCACCTGAACCTCTCCCGCAGGAGAAGCCGGGCGGCACCCGCGGCCCCGCCGCCTCCGCAGCCGGCGGAACCTTGAACTCGGCCATCTCCGCTGATTTAAATGATATTAGCTCTGAGCCCTTCTATTGTCAGCCAATTTAGAAGCTGATGAAACAGTAAATTGTTGGTGGAAACGTAGGCAGCTTTGTGCTTTGCCAAGCAGGTGCCTGGCGGTTTTTAGTCAAGGATTGGTAAATTTACAAGAGTGCAGTGGACGTGCCCTCCCCGGGCTATTGTGAAATTCAGGGGCGAACAAAAGAGAACGTGAATATTCACACAGCCGCCTTTCAGCGTGTGGCATTGCTCCGCAATGTTTAGAGCGCTGCGCCTTTTTTTTGTTTAGGAAAAAAAAACACCAACAACCCCCCCCCGCCGCCCCCGAAATCAGAAAGTACCTGTTTGCGTTTTAAAGCACATGGAAATCATCCGTGAGCAACCATATAATCTGATTTGCTAAGCAATCTGCGAGGCGATTGCACATCATTTATAATGTTCATTGAGCATTTCGCTTAATTGTGTCTCTTTTTGTAAAGGAAGCACAGCCCCCTCCCGGCTGCGGCCGGCGCAAGTGGCCAGATTCCCATGGACCGGGACAACCGCCGGCCCCGCGCGGGGCCTTTCCCAAGCGGAGCCGTCCCTCCGCGCCCGTCTGGGGGGCGAGCCGAGGGCTCAGGTACGGACGCGCTGTCTGGAGCCTGCTGCTCGCAACCCGCGGCTCCGGCAGGTGCTGCCCGTCCAGGCTGGCGCGTGCCCGGCTCTCCTCTCGCCGGGGAGGCGCGTCCCCCGGGCGGCGAGCCCCGGGCTCCGCAGGTGCGGGACAGGCCCGGCGGCACCCATGCCAGGAGGGAGCTGCTTCCCTTTGCCAGCCCCGGGCCCGGGAGAGGAGCTCAAGGAGGAGTCCTGAAAGCAGCAGCATCAGAAGGGGAGGAAAGACCTTTGATGCACGACCTTGCTGGAGTCCCCCCATCCCGTATCCCCTCCCAGGTGCTTTGCTGTAGCTGGTCGCGCCTCCGTATGCTCTGCAACCTGCGCGCAGGCCGGCAACGGGACCAGGAGGCCGAGGACGCCTTGGGGCAGGGAGGCACCGGCCGCCGGAGCCGCGTTTAGCGGGACCCGGGCGAGCCCGTGGCAGCCGGCGACCTCCCACCTCGGCACGGCCAGCGTAGCTCAGGCCCCTCCACGGAGCGAGAGGCGAAGCCGAGCGGGCCTGAGCTCGGTGGGAGCGGGGCTGGGGCCGGCAGCCCCTCCGCTCGGCTCCACAGAGAGCGCTCGGGCGGAGGGAAGCCGGCAGCCCGNATTTCGCCGGCCGCGGCCGCCCAGCCGCACCATATAATTTGATTTTCCCCCGGGCCCGCAGATCGATTGCAGCTCATTTGTTACATTCAGCGGCTCCTCGGGGCGGGGGAGGGGGGAGAGGGGCGGGCCGGGTGAGCCGGCGGCACAAGTGTTGGGATTCCCATGGGCTGTGCCTGCTCTCCAGCTTGCCGCGCTGGCACCCCGTCCCGAGCGGCCGACAGAGGGGGGTTTGTAGACACGGTGACCTCCGCGATCTTGCCTTGAAAGAGCCTGAAAGGAGGCTCTTTATGGTGCATTACCAGCCCAGCGCCCAGGTACCAGCTCGGAGGGGAGGGCGCGCAGCCGGGCCGACCCCGGCTGCAGGTGCCTCCTCCTCCGCCGGTCGGACGAGGGCCTGGGGCCGCCCCGCCGCCTTTGTAGGGCCGCCGCCCCGCCGCGCCGCGCTCGCCCCGGTAGCGGTGCCGGAGGGGCAGCGCCTCTCCCCGCCTTATTTATGGGCCTCACGTGGCGGCGGGGGAAGGGGTAGGCTCGCCGTGGCTGAGCGTCGGCGGCCGGCTCCGCTCCCTCCTCACCTCCCCGGGCTCTCCCTGCTCCGGAGGAGTTGCCCGCAGGACCACATGGTTCTCGGGCACCCGTCTCCGGTGGTGTTAGGGCTACACGGACGGGGGCTGCTGTGGGGCACAGCCTGGAGGCGGTGAGGGCTGGTGGAGCTTAGCTGGCCCGCGGGAAGCACAAGAACTTCCGCAGACGTCTCCGCAAAGCGGTTTTCGCTCTCCGGTGTCTGGCAGCGCGGTGCCAGGCGTGCGGTGGGACACCCCGAACCCCAGCGAAAGGGTTAGGAAAGCTATATAAACAACAAGTTGTGGAGCAGTGAAGTTGTATAAAAGTTTATTACCAAGAAACAATCTCCCAGGGTTGCACTGAGCAAAGCTTGGCTTAAGTTATGCTTTCAATGGTAAAAAGACCTAAGAAGATGCTATGTTTTTCATTTAGATAAAGTGCCATTTCAAGTGAGGAATTGCAATAGGTTCAGGGGGAGGGTTAATCCTTTCCTGGTAAAATATCGTTTGCGTAGATGCAGGGCCAACTCTGATCCAGTCTTTCAAAAGCTTCCTGCTTCCTTTCTACATCAAACACTGCATCTCTGAAATAGTGCCACACACCAAGGAATCCCTGTAGGTGGGCTGGTGAGTTTTATAATCTTGAGGGGGAAATGGCCATACTCGGTGTTTGCCCCACTGTGGCTTTATGGATCCCCTCTTGTTTAACCAAACACTGACAGGTTGGAGATTAAGATTTTAGAATATTGAGTAGCGCCTGCATGGAGGAAGGGGAAGCGCTCCAGGCTTGCCTTTCCACGCTTGTGCTTTCATGGTATCGGATCAGCAATAGGAGTTAAGAAAAATATGCAGGTAACATGCTGCTTCTGGCCGCGGGGCTCATCCTCCGGCGGATGGTCTGGGGGGCAGCTCCCGGTTCCTTGTTCCTGCGTGGGTGCCAGGCAGATAAAAAGGTGTTTAGGGACGGGGACAGCCCCCTGGGAGGTGCGAAGCCCGCCGGGGCGCGGTCCCTCGGGCATGTGCCCCCGTGCGCAGAGCCGTGGGCGCTGCGTCAGACACAGAGCTGGGCACTGGTATCCTTCCGTGCTCCATGCAGAGCATCGCCGGGCGTCGTGTGCTTTGTAGCTCCGCCGGGACGAGGAACTGCGCCTGCTGCCCAGCTCAGCTCCGGCCCCGAGAGACCCCGATGTGAAACCTGACAAAGGAAGGGGATGCGCACCGACGGGCCGGGCGGTCTTCTTGCCCTAGGGAAGCAGAGCCGCCGTGGATTCCTAGCTGTGCTGCGATGCCTCTCGCCCATGGAGGCGGTCTTTACCCCTTCCCGAGGCAGAGTCGGGTCCCATTCCTTGCTGAGGGGGTCTCCTCGAGCCCATACATCGCCGAGCACCCCGGCAGAGGCAGGGCAAGAGGACCTGGCAAGCCCAGGTGCTCCGGATCCCCTCGGTGCATGATGCGCGCACGCCCCCTATTCCCACGGTGAGGGGCGTTCCGTGGGCCCACGGAGGGTCAGGAATAGGGTCCGGTGACTCCCAGACCCCGCGTGCAGCCCTGCCCTGGACCCATGTCCCTGCCCCATCTCTGGACCTTTAGGGATTCCTGGTCGCCGTGAAGGTGGCTGCCAGCTGGACTTGTGTGGTCATTGACTCTGGAGGGAAGGCATTGTGTCCCTTGGGGTACCCCCCACTGATTCCCGTCCTCGGGGAATCGAATTAACGAAGTGTCGGGTGCTGGTCACACATTTTCTTTGCTGGAGAGTAGTGCGAGGAGGTGTCGTTCCCGTGAGCAGGTGTCCCCCTGCCCGGCGAGGGGGAGCGGGGCTGTACGATACCAGTCTCACGCATCGCTGTCCCTCCCGGCGGGCAAGAGGGGGCCGGATGAGACACCTGGGCAGAACAAATATTGAAAGAAGAGCGTTTGCCACACAGGTGGTGCTGCCCCAGGTGCGTTGCCGTGGCCCGTACTGCCCTAGTACCGACTCCTTGTCTTCGCAAGTTTCCTTTTCGTAACTTCTTAGGCAACCCGAGAGGAGCCTCCCCGCACTTCGGGTGGTTCCTTGGGTCCATACTCATCTCTCAAAGGCAGATCTTTCGTCTTTAAAGCCATCACTGCCACAGGGGCGAGGGTTGAGCTCGGCACAGTGAGGGAATCGCTTCTGCCCCTGAGCTGGGCATCGCAACGGGCACTGGGCACCGGGGAGAGGGATGTGCCATCGCCTTCGCAGCCGGGTGAACACGCGGAGCGCCAACCCTGCCCGGCGAGGGAGAGCAGGGCTGTACGAGACTACCCCGGCGCGCTGACCGCAAACATTCCAAAGATGTGCTAGGTTTGAGCGGTTTCAAGACGGGCTCTGAGTCCGGAACACGTTTGAAACAGTGGGTTCCCAAAATTTCCGTCTGCTTCTACCATCAGCGCGCTCCCATCACCAGGAGCTGTCAGGTGGGCGAGGGAGCCCCACTGCCCCAACGGTGCCGCAAAGCGCCCCTCGGTCCTGACGGAGCTGCCTCGCAGGGGCTGACAGACTGAATAGACTGGCTTCCCAGACGACCTGCCTGAGTTTTGTGGCCCGTTGGTGTCGTGCCACTTCTGCAGTGTGTCATTCACTGCCCAGTGCTGTAGGGCTCGTCCAGGCTGTGCAGTACCAACATGCGCCAGGGCAAAGCGGACACCGCCTACCCTGGGGAAGGGGGAACGGCAGAGGCTTTAGGGGAAAAGAGTCTGTTTCGGGGAGTTGCTCCCGGTCTGGATCTGGCGGCGCTTGGTCTGACTGACCTAGGAGAAATGCTGCGAGGCGGGCCGTGGGTCAGCGTGGGAGTGTGTGTCTCGAGTGGCTGCAGTGGTGACAGGGGACCACTCAGCATGGTTTGCTCATCGACTTTGAATTCCCCGATTCTAGCCGGAGTTTGGCAGAAGCAAGGACTCGTCATCCCGTGAGTGATGACTTCTTGGGCATGCAGGAAAGGGAAGAGAGCCCTAGCTTTGTGGCCAGGAAATCCCCCCCAATCACCTCATCGTTGTTAGGATTTAGGGGTTTGCTTTCTTCATTTTCCTTGTATTTTGGGGTAGAATGACATGGATCCGAAAGGATTTCAGGTATGGCATGATTTATAGTTGTTCTTCTAGATATGATGCTTTCACTCGTAGGATTCGTTCTCTGGCTGCACTCATCCCGGATAAGGCCATGCCAGGCAGGGAGGGAAGGAGCTGGCTCATTTGCTTTAAGAAAAGGAGGTTCTCCAGCAGCGGACGTGGCCCTGAGTGCCCGGCCCGCCCGGCCGCGGTGTGCGGGGCAGCGGTGGAGAAGGATCAGGCAGGCGTTCAGGTGTGCCCCAGCTCAGCCAAAGGGGAAAAGGTCCGAGGGCAGAGATTCTGTCCCCCAGGTCTGCACAGGACGGGGGGTCGGGCTGCTGACGGGTGACACGCAACAGGGGCGCAGCGCGACTGTGGGACCGGCTGTGGCGGAGCTGGCGGCTCCTGGGGGATGTGTTTGCTCTCCCAGGTGGGTCCCTCGGCTCGGCTGCTTGGGACACGGCTACTCGGGAGGAACGGACCGGGGGAGAGCGATGCCTCTGCCAAGCTACGCTTCGTGGCACCGACTGGCCTCCTGCCCGCCGCGCTCCATACCCCTCGGTACAGTCCCCACCGAGTGCCGCTGGAAGGGCTGGGAGTGCTGATGGGCAGCGAGCTGGGCGGGAGCCAGCCGTGTGTCCTGGCCGCGCAGGATGCCAGCAGCATCTCCGGGCTGCGTGAACACGTTCATAGCGCGGGAGACTGAGGAGGGAATTATTCGGCATTTGTGAGATCCTTTCTGAGTACTGCGGCCGGTTTTGGGACAGCCGGTGTAGGAAACACACCTGTGAGGGGCGAAGGGCCAACGAGGCAGTGGAGGCTGGAGCCGCTGCCCGGGGCAGAAAGGCTGTGGGAGCGGGGCTTGCTCAGCCGGGGCAGCGCCGGTATTGTGGGACCCCGCAGCACTTCGCCAGAGCCCGCGGGGGTGAGCATCCAGAGCATGGTCTTGGTGGCGGTGCATGGTGCGAGGTTGAGGGATAGCGGGCGTGAATGGAAACAGAATTCCAGACATACGGAAACCTTTTCCACTACTTCAGGTGATACCGGAGGGTACTGGGCGGTGATGCCCGCAGTAGGTAGCCTGTCCCTCCCGCCCGGCGCTTCCTGGGCCTGCAGCCCCCGCCTCGTCCCCTCAGCCCAGCTCAGCCCCCCCCCCCCCCCNCGTGGCATCGCCCCTCGATGGGGGGATTCCCTCAGTTTCCCCGCCCCGGGGCGGTGGAGGCGGTGCCTCGGACACTCATGGGCTCGTTCCTGGCTTCGAGCGAAGGTTTCCTCCTTCCCTCCCCATTCTTTCGCGTGGTCCGTCCGCAGGCAGAACTTCCCGAGGAGTGGTTCATGCGAAGCTCTTTGTTCCCTCCCGTGACTCACGCGTTTCCCTGCCGTTATCACGGCGTTGTCAGCGGCTTTGAAGTCGAGTCATTTATTACTTTCTCGAAGCTGGCCCTGTCTTGCTCTGCTGATAGAGCGGGGTACGTTTCCACTCGGGGTTTGATCTCTGCCCGAGCTGGTGGCACACTGGAAAGTCACTTTCGATAAACCTCGACAGACTCTGCCGGACAAACTATTGCAGCACTAATGACAGAGATAATCCTCCTCTAATCTGCCGGGTAATCCATTTCACCCCAGTGAGAATTTTTAAGGCTTTAATCAGTGAGAGTCAGTTAGGGAATTATTAACAGAGCCTCCGCCAAATGAGCTGGTCCTGAGGAGTGCACTGGGAATGGGAAAAGGAAAAACTCAACAGGACTCGACGCGGTCAAAACCGCATCGGCGTGGCCGGGAGCAGGGCGCTGACGTGTTTTATTCTGATGTTACGATAGAAAACACCGTGAGAAGCCCCGCGCCATCGATTCCCCCCGTGCCCGCTCCGACAGCGGCTCAGCCGGTGGCGGGGGCTGGCGGGCCCAGGGGAGCAAGAAAAGTGCTGGGGGGACGATCTGCGGGGGTCACCCTGCTCGGTGCCCGGAGGGAGGCTGAGCCCTTCCCTGCCAACGCGCGCGTGTGGCTCAGCGGCTTGTAGCGAGAGCTGCCGGGGCGGACCGGGGCTGCCGGACCGAAATGCGGGGACCGCCGGTCTGAGCGGCCCCGCGAGCTTCGGACCCGTCCCTGCGCGGCGGGGCCAGGCGGGGCCGGGGAGGGCCGT
>VYZX01023740.1:4415-19099 GCA_013401335.1 Brachypteracias leptosomus
CTTAGTAATATTTCAGCCTTTGCATATTTTCAGTGACTCACTGAAAACAAAAGGAGTTTCTGTAACTGTATGAATGAACCATGGCATGTGCATGTTCTTTTAAGAAAGGCCAAGGGTGCAGTTCTATTTTCTTAGCTCTGCTTTCATATTTATGTGTCTCATTTCCAGCTCATTGCTGATGCCTTAGTTGCACTATCCATCAACACTTTTATCCTCCTTGTTCCTCAAAAAGAACATAAAATCCTTTTTTATGTGGTGGTAATATTATTGCAAATAAAAGCAAATACCAAAATCTTTATTAGTCTGCCAAAATAATAAACTATTTAATAAAAGCATGCTGTAAAAATAAGGTCATTTGCATCACTCAAGTTTCTTACAGGAAATACAGAGAATTATTGGTCAAAAAGTACAAATTGACAGCAATTATTTCTGTTGTTGATCTAATGCTGCCTGAAAATGGGTTAAAAAATGCAGAGAGGTTTTGCAAGTTTTCTGTCTTTAAATGTTTGTTTTTAAAGCTGTTGTATACACAGGAGCCTGGGAGAATCAAAGTTTTCAAAGCTCTGCTTTTTTACCAATCTTCTCCATAATGGAAGAAGGAAAGACTGGATAATACTCTATTAGAAATCTTTACTGCAAAGCTTATAGTAACCTTCTGACTCTCATTCTGCCACAAGATTTATCATTGAAATACTTACCATTTTTATATTCCATATTAATTATATTTGGTTAGGATTTGTGTCAGTTTTAGCTATATGTTTTTTTCACCTTTTACTTTTGTCATTCTTGCAGAGAGATGGATACAAAACTTCTATTTAAGAAGTTTGTTAAATGTTTAAAATCAGTAAATATACGCTTTTAAAATCATGTATCTAATATCTGATCTTTTTTTCTTGTTGTGCTACAAACCTGACCATTATTTTCTCACTGCAGTTTTCTCCCCATCTGGCAGTTCTGCAAATACGTTATTGATAAAGCACAGAAAAATCAGTTGCCGTGGTGTGATTTAAACACTGCTTGTGATGTCTCTGCATACTTCCCAAGAAAAATCTGCACACAAACATTAAAAATAGGATAATCTTATAAATTTGTAAGACTATAAATAATCTTATTCATCAGACAAAGTATTTACCTTAATTATCATATTCTAAATGTTAGATACTGATCTTTGGAACAACTAAGTTAAAAGGTTTCTGAAAAGAGTCTTTTTTTTAATTACAATGATATACTGTAACTTATGCAGTTGTAGACCCCTATAAACCCCAAAATACTCTGCAAGGTATGGCAATGCCCACTTTTACAGACATAGAAACCGAATCAAAGAGTAGCTGAAGTTGTATCACGTAACAATCAACAAGTTATTGACCAGACAATAAAATTCCAAGCTTCAGATCACTGGTGCTGTCTCAGTATTTTTGGACTCTACTGCCTCTGCTTCTTAAGTGTAATAGAGATGCTCCACTTACTTAGAGGATGAGAGCTGTATAGAGATGAAATATTTTAAAAATACATTACATATATTGAAATGAGTGCTTCACAGAGCCCTGTTAGTATATTCAATCATGCTTTAAAACATAAACCAGCCAGGAGTTATTTTCCTTGCTTCACAGACTGCAGACTGCTGAAAGCTGAATTAACTCTTCTATGAAATAATGTTTAGGGTGTCATGTGACACGTGCAGGGTAGATAAAAAGCATGTATGTTAGGAACAGCACTTTTTTTTTTTAGTCTGAAGGTGTGGAAATTTGGTATTTGCATGTATTAATGGGTTCAGTAACTGTAACTTTTTGTCTTGCAAACACCTGAGCTGATTTCCGTGTTCCAGTAAAATCACCCATATGTATCTAAATCAGTAGTTTCCAAACTTGACTTGTTTGGATACCACACACACAGTAACAGCAGTCGCTGTAGTAACAGCTCCCAGATATACGCAGGACTGTGTACTTCAGCAGGAAGGTGTTCAAGTCTTAATACAACTGTACAATTGAAATATAGAATGTGTACAGCAGTTTCAGGATATTCCATCATTAACGGGTGATATGGTTTAAATTGAAAGCACTTGCATTGTTTGTGCTTGGTATTTATTGGGATTGCTATACTACGTATACATCATTAAGACAAACTGTACAGATGGGATTTTAAAAGACTTAGATAATTGGATGAATGTTAATTAGAGCTTTGTCTATTCAAGCTAAGATATGTAATAAAGACATCACCAAATCACATTTTTCAGAATATTATATCTTGTAAAACTCAGCAGATTTGCAAAGGTCTTTTAGGGATTATTTCTGAGGTGGGTTGCTTAGGTATAAGAGAATTGAGTGAATTGTTAACAGTGAAATAAATCAGTCGAAGATTCCTGTAGATAATAATTCATGACTGAAAAGACTATAGATTATTAAAAACCCCTTCAGATTAAAAAAAACCCCAAACCAACCAACCAAAAAAACCCCCAAATAAACAGTCCAAACCAGGCAATGGCAACTAGCAAATTGAAATTAATGTCCACACAGTAAAAGCAAGGGAGAGCTGTCCCTCTGGGTTAAGGGCGTAGATAACTATGGCCAGAAAATCTGTGAAATGAACCCATGGTTCATAACCTGGCCTTTCAAGTAAATCTCTGCAGATGGGTAGTAAAATTCTGCTCGTCTCAGCTCTTACTCGTGAAGTTGTAGTGACTCTGTAATGTTACTGCAGTAATACAACTGCAAAACTGTACATTTTTGAAAATCATAATGGTTACACTAAGACCAGAAAGCAGGTGTCCTGTTTTTCGTCTGTGCCCAGTTTCCCAGGCATTGTAGAATCAATGGGACAATTAGGAGAGATCTTTTTCTTCAAAACCAGTTTTTATAGGTATAGTAATCAGAAGTATCTTTCAGACTATTGTAAAGTATTTCTTTACTTCAAAGCTTAAGCAACATCAAAGAGAGCATACAGACAAAGCAGTGTTGGAAAGGAAGTAACATGCCCTTATTTTTAGCACTTGCCCACTTGTCACTCTTAAACTCTCATCTGCCTTTCTAATGTAGTGTAATCTGATTTTTATGCATACTGTACGCTCATACAGGCAATTTCTTAATTTCAGAGTATGTCAAGTTTGGTAAAGGCTTTTTTACTTTTCCTTAACTTGTTTCAGAAATAGCACTGTCATCATTTGTCTCAGTAATATATAGGATGATGGAAATTGACCTTTTTCTATATAGAAGTGAGAAGAATATTAATTTTATCAAAGACTAGATCCCTTCTTCCCCTCCAGTTAGATTTAAATTCGGTCACTTCAGGGCTTACTGTGTAGGGTGATTTTTAGCAATGGTCCCTGTGGTTGCACGCTCTTATCACCTAATAATTGACCTTGACAGGAATTATATGTCCAAAGCCAAGGGGCAGAGTGAATAGCATATGTAAGGGTCAATTATAAGGTGGAAGACCCTGCAACGAAAAAGACTGCACTGATTAGAGCATGATGTTGACATGGGAACTGAAGCTTCAATGTTATTTCAAAGGGCACTGTCACAGCCCCCCTTCCTTGAGGTCTCAAAATCAGAGGCAGATTATGTCAGTGGTTTATACTACACATGATGTAATAAAGTTCAATGGGACATTGAAAATTATAATTGATTTGTTGCTTCGTTGCAGTGATAAAATGTTTTCTCTGTATCACTCAAAATTAAGCTCATTCCTTTGCTAATTAGGTCAAAATAGCTCCATACCTACTAGATTAATTCTCACTTGAAAAATCTGACTGTGAGCTAAAAAGAATATTAAATGTGACACAGTTATAAACTGTTTTGATTGTTAAAGTTATTAGCATTATTTGTACTAGCAAAATTGAACAAAATAGGAACAGTAAAATGGAGAGAAAATAGGCCTTCTTATTACTTAAAGCTATGTTATAAATATTTTATAGTATGGGAAGATTTTTGCAGTGAAACAAATGGGCCACAAAAGCTGCTGTTTGCTTACTCCCCTGAAATTTCAGCAGGTTTAGCCTACCTAAATGTTCTTAATCAGTGATGAACCTCAGAACCATTTATTATGTGAGTAATGATCCCAAATCATATACCCCCACAATACGACACTATAGTTCATTTTTAGATTTTCATTGCTCTAGATTAATTTTCTGACTCTTTTCTTTGAAAGTTGTTTCTTTAAATTTCTACATCTCTGTAAAAATATCCCAGTCATTTCTGCCTACGATGATGGAGAAGATACTGTAGCTTAACCTCATTAACTGGATAGCTAATTTTTCTCTGTTCTTATAGGTTATTATACATGATCCTATCTTTCCTGGGTATTTTGCAGCCATCAAATAGATGGCTAGCTCCCTATAAATTAAAGCCTATAGCTTTAGATTCAAAGTTGTTGGATGATGGACACATTATAAGGATTATTGAGTCTAAAAGATCTTTTTCTTCTCCTCTAGAATAGTTTTAACAGGAGATCATAGTCTCTGACATATAGAAATGCTCCAAAATTTCTATCTGTATAGTCTCCATTGGCAGTTACTATAGTTCCACAGGAAACATTCCTTGTCAGATAATAGGGACTTGGTTCTGAATCTTGTGCTTCTTTACAATTAACTCATCTCTGATCTACATTTGTTTCAATGTAGCATATAAAAAAAATAGCTCTCATCTCTATTTTGTATTTAAAGCTTACACAGATTTTAAAATCAAAATATTTATTTCTAAAAAATCTATTTTTTTTTTTGCAACTGAGAAAAAGACAGGAGGATATAAAGTTATTCAACATGTAAATACAACATCACCACTTAACTTTTCCATCGTAATCAAAACAGATATATGTAGAATAGAAACTACATTAAAATTCTATAGATTAAGCTGTACAGAAAAAAAAAAGGTAAATGAAGGATTTTGTCAGTCATTACAGTTTCTCTTGGTGGTAATTCATGTTAGTGCTTTTCTTAATAAAGTGAAAATTTCAAACACTGTATATGGATCTCGCCAAGTAAAAAAAACTGTTCAGCTGCCAGTGAGTATTATTTTTAGCTTGTGCTAGTGCCTGCTGGAGATGGAAACAGACTGGTCATTCTGATGGGGGCATGACCTTATAAGGTTAATTTTACACTTCTGACTCAGTGAAGAGTGGTAGATTGATTAATGAAAATTAAGCTCATCAAAAACTCAGAAAAACTGGCATCATATAAAGACCATATATAAGAACATATATAATGCTATCTTAGGCTAAATTCTCTTTCTGTTGCAGTGGTTAATAAATACAGATCTGAGAGTCTTCTTGAATGCTACACAGAGGAAAAGTAAAGTTGCTGGATTTCATAGTTCTGCAGAAACAAGTCAAATCACCTATAAACATGACAAGCCTTGTCTTATCAGAACTAGGAACTATAGGATTAGCTGTATGTATTTTAAGAAGGGTTTATATGAAGCACTTTAGAGCAAGCCCATAGGTCTGGTAAGCCATCCTTCTCATAGAGCATTGATCACCGGGGCCATATCTATGTGAATGGTTGGAGATCGACCTGAAGTCATTGTATGCCTATTTCTGTCAAAAAAGAGGTGAGGAGTGTGACAAGGTGTTCGAGCTAATGTTTTATCTTGAGCATAATGCACTGTTAGCATGGTTATATAGCATTTGGAGTGAAGCTCTTTGTATCAGGTGAGCTTGAAATGTAGACTGAATGACCTTAAGTCCTTCTTGGATGGGCAGATAGGCCTTCTGAGAAATTCCCTTCATTCAGATTTTAGTAGCACATCAATATATCTCAGGCTTCCAAACTAGAAGTCTCTTCCCCAAATTTAATTCAAGTATATCTCATGAAGGAGTTGATAATATCCTGTTTACTGTTAAGTAATTGAAAATTCAGGGAAGTTGTCAATGACAGGCAGCTAAAGAAACTCTTCAGACAGTTTCTTGGTTAAAAAGACAGAAGTATCCTCCTGTAAAATCTCAAATCACTTTTCTGTATTACACAAACAGCTTTGGGTATTAACAGAAGCAAAAAGTCTGCCACCTGTAGATGAGAGAAACACCTCCGACTGCAGGAGGGTCGGAGCAGAACACCCTAATGAGGGGCAGTAGTGGCACATTGCCAGCTTCGCCCATGAAAACCCTAACATTCTCATTTTGGACTTGGTACAGTAAGCAAAGGAGGAGGCGATTTTCAAAATCTTTGTTTCAAACTGGAAATATTCTTCTAATGTTATGTCTGCTTTATATATGCAGTATTCTGTTACTTGCTGGTGATTATAATAGGAAATCTTTTAATTAAGAACTTCATTAGTTCACCTTTTACTGCCAATCACTGGATAATTGGCCCTTTTCTAATAGGCACTGCAGCTCAGGTATGCTAAAGTGACTATTTCTCAGAATAACTTACTGAAAGTAAGTTATTTTTGGAACTCATTTATAAGAGAACTTAATTAACTATTCCAGATCGTTAGGGATACTGCATTGCATTTTTTAATCCTCTGACAGGTTCCTCCAGTTATATTAATTCATTATAATTATTTTCAACTTTCTAGGCAGAAAAGGGTGAGAAAGAAGCACTGAGCCATTGCTGGCTTTCTGCACAAACTAGCCAGTACTTCCCCGAGAAGAAAGGCAGCTTTGGTGAATTTGTTTCAGCTGCTGCAGCAGTACAGCAGCATGTATTGTGGCAATTAGCTTGAGAGATGATGCACTGCCTTTTGTCCACTGTCGTATGTCAGAACCTTTTAAGAGCAGTGACACTACACCAGAGCTATTTCATCAGGTGAGTGAGAGCGAACAGATTTTCTCACTGAATATATTCCAAATAATTTGAAAACAGCATCTTTTTGGGTAAAATACAGATTTGTTTTGAAACCCCACCTTACTAATTCAGTTTTGACGCATTTCACAAATTCCAGGAGCCAAATCCCACTTTTTTGTTTGTGCAAGTAAGTACTGATGTCTTTATCAGATGGAAGTGAAAATTCCAGTCTTACTAAAAAATGAAGCAGACTTTGGCCCTGCGGTGTCTTATGTAACTTCTACTTCAAACAAGTCTGACGTGTAAGTAGAAATTTGTTTTTTGAAAGCTGTAAAACTGAACGCAATAGAACCATCTGCTGAAAAAAAAGCAACATTGTATCAGAATAGATTAATAATAATAGGCCTCTGAGAAAAATAAGGGACTCCAGAATAATTCTCTTTTCCAGATCTCCTAACAATGCTACTTAGAAATGAGATTTACAAGCCTTTGAATGTTTGTTATAAAGCTGTGTGATTAAAGCTATTGATTTTATGGCCTCTCCATTTTCCAAAGCAGCAGAGTAACTTATGTATGTGATTTTAGGCTTTCAGTGTACGGTTGCTAAGTATTGTAGATGAGCATCTTTTAAGTGCTCACGACTACTAGCTGAATTATTCTTTCTTGTAATAATAAAAAATAAAAATATTTCATTCAAACCCAGAAAAGATAGATATGTATGATAAAATACCCTTGCTCTCTCTCTTTTTTTTTTTTCCCCAAGTACATCAAATACTTTTGTTCTGCCTTTTTTACAGTTCCTCAGAGGTATGTTTATTTTCTACCAGTTCATGTACTATGCAGTATTGCTTCATTCAATTTAGTAACCTCTGCTTAAATCTCTGAGTACATTATATTTACAGTTTTAATTCAGAACAGGGCTCCATTACCTTTCTGAGCGAAAAAAAAAGAAGCCCCAACCCTCTATCAAAATCCCTGCCCTTTCATCAAAATTTCATGTCTAAATAACCCTCTTTCAGATCATCTAAGAAGTTTTGGAAGAGCAGAAAGAGCTTTCTAAGATTTATGCATTAAGTCATCATCACTAAACTAGAAGGAAATCCAATGGTCCTGTAATTAATTCCAATGTAAGTAAAATATTTTGTCTCATAACTACTGGTCTGCAATGGCCAAAGCATGAACGGAGGATTTATTTTCTAAAACATGTACTTTTTGTAGTGTTTCCTTTGTAGAAAAATCCATGTTGTGATTACTACCTCTTCACAACTATTTATCAAATAAGTTTTATGCTGGTTGTCACTTCTTTCAAAAGCATATTTAGGAAGGCATCATCATCTTTGTATCTGTCCATGATTATCCACTCCTCTTTTACAAGTTCCAGTGACTTACCATGTAAATAATATGCAGACTCAAATTAACTAAAAAAAAAGGTGGTCTTCCAAACTGTTTAATGAGCTTTACATAAAAAATCTTGTATATTTGTCTCACTAGGCATTTATTTTGGTACACTTATTGCTGTAAACAAAATGCTTTTTCTTAGAATACTTTCTTCCATCTTTTCTCTTCCTGGGAACTTCCGACTCAACAATTTCTGTGCAAGGAACTTGTTATTCAGAGGCAAAGCCTCATTGCTACATTGTGTAATATCGTTACAGGGGACTGATAAGTTAGCACTCTCAAGGCATAAAGCATACCCTTCATACCCGCCCGGGGCAACAAAGCCGTTTACATGAGCTGCACCGGTGTCTGCAACTAAATTCAATAGGATGCGTTAATCAGCATTCCTGGTTACTGCTAATTTGCAGGCTGGATCGCAGACACCAGTGGTGGAACCGCAGGTGAAGCACTGAGCGGGGCAGCACCGAGGCTCACCCGGAAGCGCTGTGCTTGTCCCTACTGACCCTGCACACCAGGTTCCAGCGAGGGTGAGTAACCAGCTAGACACCAGTGGCTTCTTGTCCGTTTTGGACCCACAGGCCGTTTGAATGAAAGCCTGAAGAGCTGCTCAAAACATTGCTGCGATACCCCCAGCAATGGTTTTATCTGACGGCCTGGGTTTGTGATACTCCCAGCAATGGTTTCTTAATGGACTCTTGGTCTAGTGATACGGTTTCATCGGCAGAACTAACACACAAGTGTCTTCTGCGGCTTGGGAGAAGTAAAATTGTGTCTGGGCTCAGAGGCTAGATGCTTGGGTATGCTTTTCTTTAATTCAGCCTGCAAACCTATAGCCGTGTCCATCGTACGTGTAACAGCGGGACTGCTCAGAAAAACGGCCCAAAACGGGGATCACACGACAACAGATTTTTGGTTTGCAGAAGCTGAAGCCGAGGGTGCAGTTGGGCATTCTCTGCTCGCACAAACCCACCTACTCCGGCCCCTCGACTCGCAAGGGGTCCGTCCCCTTCCATCAGCCCCCTGGGAGGTCGAAGGGAGGGGGAAGAGGGAGCGCTGCTCTCTCGCGGCCGGGCCAGCACCGGGCACCGCCCGGTTCGCCGAGCAGCTTTCCGGGGCCGGCTGGGAGGCCCACCTCGGGCTCCGGCTCCCGCAGCTGCGATTAAAACAGGCCCGTGGCGACTTGTGAAGCCCCGCAGCATTTCCTCCCTTCCCTTGCGGGCCCTCCGGGCCTTCCTACGCCGGGCTACGGCTGTGCCCCGCCGTTCCCCGGGCAGGGGAAGGGACCGGACTGGCGATCTCGATCCGTCGGCCTCGTTCCCCTACACAGTCGGCCCCTGAGCGAGGGCCAGTTGCTGTTTGTAGCAGATACGAAGGAGGAAGGCGGGCAGGGGCAGGCGACAGGAGCGCCGGGGCAACCCTGCGGCCGCGCCTGCCTGCCCCGGCAGCGGGCGGCCCGCCCTGCTCTCCATAGGCGTCCTGAGCGCTGCCTCCGTCGCCGCGCCCTGCACCCCGCCCTCAGCTGGGCTGCGTCGGCCTACCGCCGCCCCGGCAGGCAGGGCCGCGGCAGGGGTAGCGTGGCCGTGGTGCAGGCACGGTGCCTCTCCCGAGCACAGCGACGCGGCGGCCTGCCGCGCCGCCCAGCTGCTCAGGCAGTCTCCCGGCCTGCCCCGGGAGGAGGGTCCACTGAAGGGAGGCGGCCACGCGGTAGCAACTGCGGAGCCGGCGGCGTGCGCGGCCGGAGGGCCGGGCTCTTTACCCACTGCGTGTCGCAGCCGTCACGCGCCTCCCCGTCAGCGTTACCGCCCCCCGCGCCCCTGGGCAGCATGAGAGTAGTGGCTTTAATCAGGTAACGGGCTGAGTGAGGGAGCGGCCATATGGGCGAGCGAGGGGCGTCTCGCCGGCGGAGGGAGGGCGAAGGTAGCGGCCGAGCTCGCCGACCCGCCCGGTCGCAGCCCGGTGGTCGCGGTCTGTCCAGCGCCGCCTGGGAGATGCTCCTTCCCTGGCTCTTCCCGCCCCTGCGGTTTCTGCCGCCTTCCCCAGCTACGCGGAGCAATCGGGCTCCGGCGGCGTCCTGCTCTCGGGCCGGCTGCCGCTCCCTGCCCGCCGTCTTCGAGAGCCGGGCGAGGCTGTAACAAGGTCTCTTCGGCTCTTCCTGGTTCCTGTGACGCTCAAAAACCAGTAGTGTCTGTTCAAAAAAACTCAAATAATAAACATTACCCTTTTTTTTTTTTTTTTTTCCCCGGTTGCCAGCTCCCCGTCATCGGGTCTCCCGGGCTACCCGACCTCCGGCGCGGCGGGAGCGGGGCCGCCGGGGCCGTAGGCAGGTGAGGCCGAGGCCGGCGGCGCCGGAGGCAGCTGCGTCCCTGGGAGTGCAGGGCCTCTGCTGCATGCCCTGAAGTTAGGGGGAGTTCTGCTCCTTTGCAGTTGGATTTCCAGGTCCTTTCTCTTTCCAGACTCTCTTAGGAGGAAGTTTCTCAGCTCTTAACGGTAGATTTTTCTGATGTGTCTTTTGAGAGATTTCGTTTTGCTTGTTTTTAAAACGATGACGCTCACTCATTTAAATAGTTGCAGTTGGACGCAGCTCTGCCTGTCGGGGGCTGCTGTATTTGCTCCCACCACAATCCGGCCGCATTTTGTCAGTTTTTGCCATTCTTGTGCTGTAAATGACTTTTTAAAAATTATTTTAATTTTTTTTTTTTTAGAAAGAGATTAACTTTTTATTTTTCTAAGAAGGACAGGTGTGTTCTTTTCTTGAGCAATGGTAGTTAATTAGAAAACAAGCTAGGAAACCTGTAAATGGAAGAAGGGCTGTGTGGATGAAAGCAGTGTATATTTTGGTTTTGGGTGCAGTAACTATTTACTGAAGTTCTAATATTTAACATATTAAATTCTTTCAGGCAATGTCTAATATCAAACCTTGGTCACAACAACTACAGATGCTTCCAAACTTCTTGCAAAGAGGAAAAAAATTAGCAAAAGTTATGTATGGTTTTTAAGATTTGCTTAAATACAAAGCAGAAAAATCAGCTTAGGTGCTTTTCCTTGTTCTGTCTTCCAGGTTTATTTATTTTGATATTCTCCAAGCAGAGGAATGTGTTAAAAGGCAGGATGAAATAAAATCCTAAAAACAGGTTTCTGACACAATTGCTATTTTAATGGGCAATTTTACAAGGGTGGATTTAGTTTCAGTAATAGTTTTAAGGAGAGTTTTAGAGAGACATCAAACTGTCTGAAATCTTTGTAACAGAGCTAGCCTCAGAGATCAGAAGGGAAAAAAGGTATTTGAAAAGTGCTTCTTACTTTTGAAAAGGTCAAGATTATATGTGAAACTACTTTAACCTGTTGCTTTTTCTTCTAAAAGGTTGGCCACACTTAAAGTTGATAGTCTTGCTTTGAGGTAGTATTTATGGGGTAAACCTTGTATTGTGTTTTGTGCTAAATCATAGACATTTAAAAGCTGATCTTCTATCTGCAACAAGATGATTTTCAACTCTTCAGTTCTTCTAAAATTTTCTTAAGTGTAAATTGTTACACCTGTCAATAAAAAGGAATTTTGCTCAGAAGTCTTTTTTTAGAGCCTGTCTTTATGGGTGCCCTATTTTTTTTTTCTAGTTTTGTTTGTTTATAAGCCTACCTGGTAACATTTGCAACATTGTAACAGCAATGCAGATGTTGTAACGTTGTGCAAATTAACCCTGACTGGGGCCCGACTTCCTACGGTTTTCTACAAAAGGTTCTTGTAATTTTTTTTCGGTGATGAGAATTGAGAGGAGTCCCCAGGCTTCCCCAGTATCTACCTTCATGGCTCTTAAAACTTTTTTTCTTTGGACTGTTCTGCGTCAGCTTTCCTCCCAAAGCATGGGCTATCTGGCTTCATTGGTCTGAACCATCATATGTTTTACAGGTAGATTAGAAGGCCTTGTAGGTAGGCCTTGTAGCTACCTTGTAGGTAGTTTCTTGGTACGGTTAGTTTTTAGGTCTGTGATAACGGTAATGCAGAAAATAACTAACAGTATGGTAGCATGTGATCCAGTAAGCATTCTACAAATTTTGATCAAGTAGTTGGTGGTCAAATGTGGGAAATCTGAGTGTAGTCTCATCTTAACATGTCTTTTTATATATAAATTAATTGAAAAGACTAACAGATTTATTCTAGCATTCTTTTATTTTTTGATTTAAAACAAGATCTAATATTGAAATGCTGTAAACAGCATAGGCAGTCATCTACTGTCATACCATTGTTTTTCTGAAGTTGTGTTTGGAGCTGAAATCAGAACTAGTGGAGGCTTTTATTTTTTAGAATGAAGCAATTCAGAAAGAAAAGAGTCTTTGTCTCATTATGATTCTGTAAAGCCTGAAATTTGCCGTTATGAAGTGAATACTATCTATGTTTTCAAACTATCAAGCACAGTATCCAGAATTAATGAACATGATTTAAAAAATTTTTTTAGTCTATATATAGGTTAGAAGAAAGTTCTGAGTATGTATCAGAATGTCAGGTAGAGATGGAACCTTATAGCACTGAAACATAAGCAACTGCTTTACAGAAATCTGTTAAGTATGAAAGGGTGCCATGTTAATATACTATTTCTACTTTAGACTTCAGTTATATGACAAATTTAAGTCAGCATAGAGAATTTTAGCATGGATTAAAGCAGAAATTGATGGGAATAGCTGTATGGTTACATTCCTGTATAACGTATTTTCAAGCTTTTGCATAGAGGGCTAAATAAAAGTGGGAACTTTACAGTGGAAATGTTTGTAATAGTATGGTCACAAGGAAACTGACATCTGTTGTAGCAAGGACTGCTTGTACTATCTTGTTCTCCTGACCTTGGCTTAGTTACTAAGCCAAGATTCAGTTTTACAGAAGTGGTCTAGATCTCTATTCCAGTTCCCACCCTGGACTGGTTTCGTGCTCTGGCATTTAAAGAAGCTGCACAGAATCTCCACCTGCAATTGTAGTTTGAAGGCTGTGGGTCTGAACATGGATTTTGTAGGCAATGTGTATTCTAGAGCACTCTTAGTTTTATTGTTAGACTGTAATACTTATTTTGATAGTGATTAAAACCCATGAAAAAATACTGTATTTCAGTTACACTAGGAGAGCAGGATTCTTTCTTCACTGATTGTGGAAAAGGTTCCAGTACATCTTGAATGAATGTCAAAATTAATTGTATCCTCTGTGTTAGAGTATCATTTCTTGATCTCAGAGAAGAATATCATTGTGTTTGGTTTTCTGGTTTATTTTAATCAGCAGGTAATTATTTTTATTTGCAGTTATATACAGTAAAAAATTTATATGTTCAATGCAGGGCAAACCAAACCTACTGCTTGTAATAATTACAACCTCTGAGAATGGGAAGTACATTTAAAATATTGAAACTTTAGGCAAAGTATCTCATGAAGGATAAATGTTATTCCTAACATGACGGTCTTCATTTAAATAGATTGCTAACACTGGCAACTCTCTGGAGCAGATACTGTTTCTTTAATCCATGTTATCTAATAATGAGTGTGGAGTAGTTAATCTCTGGATAGAAACTTCTTCATGGAAACTCAGATTAGTACTAAGATACAGAACTGGATATGTGCTTTAAGGATACTGTGTGTAGGCACTGTATACTAAACATATGGTGAAATCCTCCTTTTCCTACTGCTAATATTTTGCAGCCTTTTTTTTATTTCCAAACTTTATAACCTGCTATGGTGATATTAATTTTTAAGTAGTTAGGCAAAAGTCAGAAGGGGCTAAAGCTTTTATCAGTACTTTTAATTGCCACTATTTTCTTCTTACAGTGGTGGGAAGGACAGCTGTTATAATATGATGCAGTGTGTTTCTGCTGGGCATCAAATTGTTGCTCTCGCCAATTTAAGACCTGCCGAAAACACAGGTATGAAAGCCACATTTCTTAGAGATATTTTTAATATTAGAAATAACAGAGGCACAGCTGTGTCTGAATTAAGTTCATTTATGTGTTTCTTATATAGTTTTGCATATTGAGGGATAATCTAGAAATCTTAGAAGTGAAGAAAGGAAAACACCATGGAGATGTAATAAATGAATTTTTCCTCAAAGTGGAAAAAAAACACAAGAAGATGAAGATCCACAAAAGAAAGGCTTACACAACACAAAAGGAGAATACAATGTTCTTGGTAGCAAACAAAGGGATTGTGTGAGTTCAGTAGTGTTGAGGTTTAGGTTCAGTTCACCAGACCTGCAAATAGAGGAAGAGAAAGAGGATAAGGGAGAGAGACTTATGGCCCCCTCCCCTCCCAAATGGGAGAGGAAGGCAATGAGAGAGGCTTCTGGATTAGAAAACTAAAACAGCTTTAATGGAGATAATAATAATAAAATGGGATATATACAACTATATACAAAACAAGTATCGAACCCAACCTCCCCCTGATGGCGATTACGTCACCGTCACCACTGAGGCTGTGGAGCAGGCACTGGCAAAGTCCCAGACTGGGCTCAGCAGCTGATGGGAACCGGGTTCTGGAGCTGAGTTCAGGAACACATGAATTAGGATTGAAGGCAGGGCCAAGAAGCGAAGGCTGAAGGGAAAGG
>VYZX01023750.1:0-13036 GCA_013401335.1 Brachypteracias leptosomus
ATTCTATGATTCTATAACTCAGAAAATAATCAGATTTTGACATCAGAAGGTCAGTTTTACTTTCCTGCTAGATGAAGCAAGAAACAACAAGGAAGATCTTTCCCTGAAATGTTCTCAATCTCCTCTCCTTCATTCCGACACTTAAGTTCCAAAACTATAAATCATAGGCAGAGCTTCTAGGGTATTTTCCTTTTGAAAAGTCTCATTTAAATTCCCATAAAATTTTTAATAAATCTTCAATCTAGGCAGGGAGCCAATAAATGATCACCAGGCAATGTTGCAATCCAGTGCAAGACCCGAGGCACAATTCCAATAGGTCACTAGACTATGCCTACACAGCCGCAATAGGACAGCTGGCTGTGCAGACAGTACAGACTGGGGCACTCAGCAGATGGTTGGGAGACAGGAGTCGCTGTCCTAGAGAAGGAACAGAGACCGTCTCTTCACGAACGTGCATGCAAAATTCACAGGACATGACTGAACCACAACCCAGGAGACAGATTTCGTGGGGTCATTAACTGCTGGTGTTTTCTACACAGACATACTTCTCATTATACTCCTGTGGGAAAATTGTTCTAAATAACCTAATTATTTTTGTTTAGTTTATGCCATATATGTCACATATATATTATACCATCCCAGAGATAGACCTTAGCTTTGAGTTAATTTTATAATGTATTGAGGTTTTTTTCAAACTACATTTGAACATTCAATCTACTATTCAGCCCCATCTCAGATTGCATTTTATCTTCCCTACACTCAATGTGAAGCTGTCAGAATTGCTAGTGTAGCTTACTCTTTTATTTCCTTCTCCTTTTTTCTGTCTCTCTGCCTCTGTCCATGTTGCCTTCTTGCCTTCTTTTTATTCAGATCTTTTCCAGAGACCCAGTTTATTTGTGATCTCACAACCACATAAATCAGCTGTCTTCACCACCCACATGTTTAAGATGAAGAAAGTGAAAAGAAAAATGGTGACATTTTCTACAGGAGTGTCAGAACATCCCACTTTGTCTGCATTTATTTCCTAAACAGTTCAGACAGAGATACTTGAGGTTTTTTTCCATACAGCAGTAACTTAACAAACATAAGCAATAATAATTGAGTTACTACCTAGTTCAGAACAGTCTAAAAATGTATCAGCTTTCTGCAGCATGCATGCTGCATTTATATCTGTTGCATAAATACATATTCTTTTATATCCTGTTAATATATAAAGGAATGCTTGTCATGAAACTGGCTGCTTTGGAGAGCTTGTGGTGTGAGGCTCGTGGACATTTTTTAACTTTTATTTCTTTATTGATATGTATTAAAATCCATGGCTTTAACACCAGCATAATGAGGATTTTCTGGATATGCTGAGTTAGCTGAGGCAGTGGGGACTTCTTCACCTACACGCTTGAAGAGTCTGAGAACCTCTGGGCATTTAAAGTCTCCAAATTAGAGCAACTCTCTTCAGTAAAAGGGGGTATGATTTGGCTCTTTTCAGTGAACATTATCGCAGTTTCTAAGGACCTGCTGGGAAGATTACAATCAGAAAGCAAACCAAGCAGTGGTACTGAGCATATATTTGTGGGACATGCTGCACTTCCATGCAGCTTTACTTCTTGCTTCATTAGGATCAAGCATCGTCCTGTTTTTCTACCTGCTCATGATGGCATGAGCCCTTTGGAGCCAGGTGTTTCTGCTGACAGTAAGGAGGACCATCCATTCATAACCCCTCCTGCTGCAGCAGCTCTGGTCACAGCAGCAAAGATAAAGCACCCAAAGCCTCTGCACATCAAAACCTTAAATTACAAAGTTGATAATACTGTAATTTACTTGGAAAGTTCTGTCTTCTATGGCAAGAACACAATGTTCTATTCTGGGAGATGGCTGTTTCCCCAAAGTGTTCTTGTTTGCCTAATGCATTTGCTGAAGGATAGGACATTATCTGCCTACGCATAAAATGCAGGAGTTGTGTTACTTCTCCAATTCGCATTATTCATCCAGAACAAGAAAGCTTTTCTTGTCAAGAGGAAGCTTGTTGGGCTGACTTGCCCTGCCTATTATTAATAAATAACTGAAACATCATTTTAGCCATCTAAACATAGAACAATGCATTTTGTTTGTTCAAAAGCCATAACCAAGTGAATAACCAAAAGTTAATTTTGGTAAAGAAGAATACAGTAAATTCTACAGATGGACAAGTTTGTTACAACATATGTCTACCTGCAAAAAGGCAAGGGAAAAAAAAAAAAAAGAAATTAAGGAGGAAAACAGAGTTCTGAGAATTTTGGGTATTGGATCACTACTTTTGGAAAATGCTATTTGTGAAAACAGCAGGACATGAAAAGCAGACAGGAGAAGGCAAGGACCAAGTCTGCCCAGGAACAGAGGCAGGCCATGGACTGCAGAATGGGCTCTCAAGCATTCATTGTTACATCCCCTCATGCTGCACTCTAGGAGCCGCTGGGTCCCCGGCAGCTCAATACATCTTACAGGATTGTGATATTTGACACCGATGGACTTAACATGTAAAGTGTTCTTTCCACATTTTGCAGAAACATAAATTTGATATCCCTCAGCCTGCCACAGAAAGTAACTGCATGGAAGTTAAATGCTTTTCTTTTTGGCATGTTATATTTTAACACCACTTTACTATTCTGCTTTACCTAATTAATTCAAAGTTAGAGCTTGAAGGTATGGGAAGAAACCTTCAAAAATAAGAAATGCAACTCCTCTCCAACATTATTTAACAGTGGCTTTGCTGGCATTCGAGAGAGACTAACAGGGCTTTTGTCCACTCACTTCTATCCATTCACCCATGGAACCTCCCCGGCATATCTGCAACAGTCACATCCATAGCTCCAACTTCTTGAAGTACAGGAAGAACAGGACTATTTCTATCTGAAATTCTATCTGAGGCACTGATTTGTGTCTCTTTGGAGTATTCAACCTAAATCTATCTCTCTGCCAGTTTTCCTTTTGGTAGTGCTAAAAAAAATCATTGTAAAAGTGTTTGATATTTAAAGAATTAAGAGAGTTATACAAGTATTTACAATTATTATTTGGTATTTAAACATGTGAGTTTAGGATAAACTGTGTTGGCCAAGAATTTTGTTCCTAACATGTCTGCCTTCTGTATTTCCTACAATCTGTTGTGCATATGTGCTTTTGCATTTATGGTGATAGTGATAGGTTGCAGTGACATTATTCCTGTTAACAACTTGATGTTGTGCCAGTTTTGCGTGACACACATGACAGCAAATGATTGTATAGACGAACAGTCCGCCTAAACCTACTTGCACCAGCTTTCCAGTGGGAAGTCCCTTCTGTTTGGTATTAATGTCACAATGATGTACCATGGCTTTGACAGTAACTGTGAATATTCATGTGTTAATGTGTATTTGTACTTCAGAAGGTGCTGAACTCATGGACTACGAGGATTACAGATGGCTACACTTTATTTCTTTGGAAAATATGGGAAATCTATTAAGAGAAACAGCAAAATATGTGACGTATCCATAGAAATTATGCCAAATATGGCAAATTTAAGCAATGGCTTCAAAAAACCAAACCTCAGCCCAAGTGCACAAATGCAGGAGTTATGCACTCACCCTAAAAACTAAATATAGACATATACCTCAAGTTGGCATTTAATATTTAATACATTTTAATGAGATGCTTAAAATGGTATTTTTTGTATTATTTCCATAGCACACATATTTTTCAATGCATTGAGTGGAAATAAGTGGGTTTTTATTTTAAGAAAACAGAAAAGTGTACAATGTAAACATGTTACAGTCTATATATTTCAACACACATAGTGGCTGATGACTGTGGTGGCAGGTCTAAGGTGCACATAGATCACTACGTCTTAATGAAAAATGAGTAAAATAAACATGGATATGTCAGAAGTCATTCTCACAACAAAGTACAGGTAATACTTTGCACCTCAACAGAAGAAACACCTGTCTGGGGTCAGTTGCTGTGGCTCCTCATAGAGTTGCCCACCTTTCAGCTGGTAATTTCAGGGAATCAGAGCACAATTACTGCAGGAAAGCCTCTCTGCTCACCACAGGCAGCCACCACAAACTCTTTCTAACCTGTTGGGGTTTCTTTTCATATAGCAGGGAAGATTTCTTCAGTGTCCTGACCCCAAAAATTCATCCATACTACTCATGTTTTAGACAGACTCACTTTTCCATATGAATCCTGAGTGAGTATATTTCCTCATTGCCACCATCCTCACAGCTATACTTCCTATGTTTGTAGAAAAATGCCAACTTTAGTTATAAAAAAATTGTTTGTCAGATTCCAACTAACATTTCAAAGTTGTGTCAGGATGTACCAGGCCAGCATATCAATTTTTTTCATTAACAGCATATTAATACATCTGCTTGGGCAACTGGCAGCCTAGATACGTCCACTATGTATGGTGAATAAAACCTGGCTGAAGAGAAACAAAACTCTGTCCACGAGCCAAATGCTGTTCTCCCCCATCACTTTATGTCATATGGGTATTGTTGATCTTTTGCTTCCTTTTTTCTATTTCATCAGCCTTGATGTCTCTTTCTGTCTACCGGACTTCACTGCTGTCTTGCCCTTCAACCCGGAGCCTGTTTTGCACATGAGTTTTATAGATGCTTGACCTTCATCCTTGCCTCTGATGATAGCTCCTGCTTAAGTTCGTGGAAAGGTGCAAGTTTCTCCACTACCTTAACCAGGACTCACCCTGATTTATCTAGTGGCTTCTGGAGATGTGTCTTGTCCTAGCATGTCCCTTGTCAGTGGCCACATCAGCTCATATCTAAACAAATCTCATCCTGCAACAGGAAACAGGTAATGATGCTATATCTGCCATGCTGAAAATAAAATGCTGAAAATGATGTAGTGAGTGTTATTACTTGTTCTCTTTTCTAATGTAAACTCCCATCTCAATGTAGCTAAAGGATTCAGCTGCTGGAACACCAGATACAATGTGAAGTGAAATGTGAGCGCTAAAAGGCCAGGAAATTGTCTGACCAAACAGGTTTTTTGACATACCTCCATAATCTTCAAGGCAGATTGTAAGTTGAGAAGCTTTTCATCATCATGGAAGTTCTAAAATGGTAGTAGAAACAAACCCCTCGTCTTTGCAGCAGCTTTACTACCCTTCACTGGATTCTTCTGTTCTTTCAGACATTATTGGTAGGAAAGAGACTAGCAGGGAGAGAAAAGAAATGAACAGAGGATGGTAATTCTGGCACCAACTGAGCAAGCAGGCTTTCACTGTACTATGAGCACAGACATTTTTTGCAAGGTCTTTTGAAAGAAGTTTCTGAAGGCAGTCTTGCATCTCAAATGATTGATCCTCTCATTTTACCTCTTTCCTGCTCTCCCTCACTCAGTTGCACAGATCCTTGACCATTAGGCAGTGGATCCTTATAGCAGAGGGCTGGCTGGCATGATAAAGTACAGTGAAGTTACCTATCATTTCATTACAGTGATTGTAACAGACCAAAGCCTTATGAATTTAGTCCTCACTGAGTATCCAAATCTGTCTTCAAAAGAGTACAGCAAGTCCATGCCAAAACAATTTCTGGGATCAGAATCACATTTACCCACCATGAACTAGATTTTCTTGACTAATGAGATAAACAGTTAGAACAAGAATTAGGCTGAATTTTTCTTTCTTTGGAATAGGTAAGAGTTTGGCATCTTGTAAACATTCAAGGCACTCTCACAGACAGGAAGGCTCATAAACCCAAAGAGGTCCTATGATTTATTAACAGAGTCTAAACAAGGCAATTTAGTGATGAGAATGGAGTGAAGGCTGTAAAGTAAAAGTCTTCCTTTTTTGCTCATCTTCTTGTAATGCAAGCATATGTACATGAAGAGGAAGAAAAAAATCATGCTGTCTGACGATCTGATACATCACTGATGTGTGTCATTGTTTGTTGATATCCCCAGAGAAAGAATTTTGCTAGCCTGGGTGTGTTAACCATAAGGAAATAAAACTTGGATTTTCTATTCTGGTTAATACAAAGAGAGATCTTTACTTTCAGATGCCAGCCTCCCAAATACCTGCCATTTGAACTGGTACTTCCTTTTCTTTCACAAACCAGACCTTTTCCTGTTCTTCAACACTCTTATTCATTATTTCTTTGGACATCACAGAGGGCAGATATTTTGAGAAATCTTTTGGAGGATGGTTTCCCCAGTGCCTATGGTCTGGCTCAGAATTGGCATATTGAAGTTCCAAAAGACAGGGAGAAGGCAGGGTGTATGTGGAGGAGGTAGAAAGGGAGTAGGTGGGCATGGGACAAAAGAAAAGAAACTGAAAGAATTTGTTAGGTGATTAACTATACCTGTAGCCTTACTCAGCCCCTGGTGGTCCATTGTCCCAGTAAAGCAAACATATATCTTCTCATTCTTTTTGGTAATTATATACTTCCACTTCACAGTCGGTCTAATTTATTTCCAACCATTTCTTATCAGATGGAGCTTTTCACAGTTGAATAGTTCATAACTTTAAAATTTTCATTCTGGTTCCATTCAAAGCCTCATCAGCTCATCCCTGATTGCCCCAAAGCCTTTAGCATGAGGCCAATGCAAACTTTTAGGAAAAGTAACTGAAAAAAAAAAAAGGGCATTTGTCTAAAACTGTTTTTTTGTTCTTAAGATCCAGCAAAATTTCTGCAGATGATGCTACATTATCATTTTAATAATTAACCAGTCATTTTAGTATACAGATTTGCTTTGGTTGCCACATTAATTACCAGACAGCTATAAATTAGAAAAAAACCAAGATCTTGTCAATATTTAGAATTTAAGCAAGGATTTCATGATGTTTTCAGCTCTGCAATTTTCTACCCCAAAATTAACTGGAGTTATATACCATCTTACATCACAAAATGATTCCAGAATTCATGTAAAACATATTCTGCTTAATTATTTTCTATAATATTAATTTCCAAAGTATATCTAGACTTTTGCAGATCTAAACATATTTTTTTAACTGTCTCAGGTACCTATCGGAAAAATGTTTCTGAAAAAATAGTTCATCTGTTTACATAAGAAACAAATCACAGAATTAATCTGTCAGATTTGATGAGATAACACAGATATTATTGCAACTAGAAGGAAAACAGCAGACTGCTTAAAATGATAAATTAGTTATTTAATTGTAATCTCTTTATGTTTAGCAATAAAATAATACAAATCTCTGTAGTGGGTCTGTCTGAGCTGATTTTCCCCATACAGCCCTCATGCTGCAGTACTGTGAGCCAGAGGGTGTTGATAGCACACCCGTGTTACGACTATCAGTGCTCACACAGCACCAAAGGTACAGGGGGACAAGATCTGGGAGGGGATACAACCCGGACAGCCGACCCAAGCTGACCAATAGGATACTCCATACCATATGATGTCAGCTCAACTATAAAGGGAGGAGGACGGGGGGATTCGGGGAAAGACGATTGTCCTCCTAGCAACCGGTACACGTTCTGGAGCCCTGCTTCCCGGGACAGGCCCGACACCGCCTGCGGATGGGAAGTAGAGAGTAACGGCTTTGCTGCTTTTGCTTCGCGCACGCGCGGCCTTGCTTTATCTGCTGTTTATTAAAACTGCTTCTTATCATAACCCACGGGTTTTCCTTTTCCATCTTACTCTCTCCCCGCTTGCCTTGTTGACGGAGGTTTGAGGGGGAGTGATAGAGGGACTAGGGGTGGGCACCTGGCACCCAGTCAAGGTAAACCCACCACAATCTCTTATATTAACAAAAAGGTGGTTCTTCTCTCTCTTTACATTTTTGAATGTGTTATCATGTCTCTAAACACTGTTTGAAAAGTTAGTTTTAAAAAGTAAATGTCAGCCATTCTAATCTTAGGAGTTAAAAGGTATCCAAGCAATTAGGCCAATGTGTTTGTATGTGTTGGTCTAAAACAGGTTAATTGCTAAAAAATAAAGCTATTTCTTATCCTATAGCCAAACATTCTCTTCACTCAAAAAGTAAAAGAACCAGTAAGTAGGAAAAAAATATGCTGTATATGTATGGCATTCTTCAACCAATGAAGTAGGACAAGTGGCTACATTATAAATAAAACACACCAGAAGAGTTATGTTGCTGTTATCTGGCCTTCCTGAGGGGCTACTTTCAGCCTTTATTTCATTAATTTATTATCCATATAAATCTATATTTTCACAATTGGGAGGAGGAGCTGTGCATTTTTATTTATAGTAAAGACTGTTTTCTTAATTAAGTTGTTAAAAATAGCTTCATGAATGGACAGGGGTACGAAACACAACAGAGTGCAGTATGGGTTAAGGTCACCAACAGATTATCTCCAGATTATCTGGATTATGTGATTACCCCTGTGAAATGTAGGGGTGTAACAAATTAAAAATTAATCAGATTTTACAAAAACTATTATTAAGTCAAGATAACAACTGTTGGCCTACATGTATTTAAATCATGGTGCATTTTACTGTGGATTTCATCATTACTACAGCAAAGCACAAAAACACTAGGAAAACTCAAATACTTGTACTTATTTAAAAAGATCTTGTGCTGGCTGTACCAAGTAGTCTTGGTATAGGGGTTTTGCTGTTGTTACCCTATCCACTCTCCAATGAATTTCAAATATGTCTTTATTGTGACTATTTTCCCCTCTTCCAACATTCCTCCAACAGCTTTAACAAAGCCAACTTCATTTTCACTTGGCAAATTGGAGCCTTGATACTTCCTGGAACAGTGCAGAAAAAGTCCCATGCATTTCCTCAGCTGTATGAAACTCAGTGCAATGGGTCAAAACTGTAGCAAAGGGAAAGAACTCCTCTAGATTTCCTCTGACAAACCAAAACATCCCTTTCACAAGTTCTCATGCTCTGATCAGAGGAAGCAAGTCCAGTCCAAGTGATTCTCCAAAGAAGTCTGGCACATAAAATAGTCCTACTCACTGGCAGTCAATCGCAAAATGCACTGATCCCTCTGCATTTCTTGGAAGAAGTGACTTTACAAAATTATAATGAAGACACAGTACTGTGTACTTATTTTAAAATCTATCATATAATAGAAGTTACTCTTTGTCTGTGAGACTGGAAAATAAATCAAAATACACATTCAAAATTAAGTCTGGGATTTGCTTGCACTTTTCACCAGGAACACATTCCACATTATGATGGCATTGCTAATATCACTTCTTTGAAAAGGGTATGTACAATAAAATGTAAACATAGAGATGGGTAGTGCTGCTCTGAGTGCACACTGTGGGACCCTAGCCCACTAGAGAAACTAAATTAATATGCTGACTTAGAAATGAAGGGTCAAATTTAGGTCAGTCAAACTCATTAAAACAATTGTGAAGTCAATGGCACCACTCAGAAAACAAAGCTGAATGAGATGTAAAGAATATGAAAATAGCATCTTTCTGTTCTTAATCATAAATGCTCCATGTGAAACTATGTTTCTCCTGCCCAAATAATGGCTACCCATAATCTGAGGTTAGCAATGTTAATACAGAAACACACTAATGGATCACAACAGAAGCAAATTGAAAGCTCTTCCATGCACACCTAATAACTACTTGCTATTTGCAACTTACCTATGTGTGACTTAGGATTTCATTATTTGTAATGCAATCTAATTAACATTTACATATCTGCTATTGAAGATTCTCTCTGTTACAGGCATGCTACCTATATTTGTCAAAATAACTTTCATACCCTCAGAAGTGATCATTAGGAAGTACCCTGGCAAAGGCAACAGCTGTCAGAGCAACCTCAGAAGTCCTGGGAGAAACCAAGAGAGTCAGACATGGTTCAGGATGGAATTGCTCCTGCAACAGTCTCGTAACAGGGGTTATAAGATTCTCAATTATTTGTCCCTTATTACGCCCAGTCCTGGAAACCACGTCCTCAATATTTTTGACTCGTGCAAAAAGCAGGCTGCAGCACTCTAGTTATTTCAGCCTGGAAGTCTTCTGTAGATTTTAATGTAGGAGCCTTCAATTTGCAGTGTCATAAGCTGCCTTGAGGTGTTCAAGTATATACAACCAGCCATTAACAGTTATTGAATTTAAGAATGCCAGCACATCAGTGGATATATGCAGTATCTTTCATGTTTGTCACTTTGTGCATAAAAGTCTAAGGGCATGGCCTTTATTGGCATATTTTTTATGTTTCAGCTTTTACAGAGAGAAAAGCAGTCATATATTTCACCATTCTGAAATATTAATAACTGGAAATAGGACATCATTTTTGTATAGGAAGTTCTATCATCTCTAACTTGGTCACTTTCATGACTAGTTTTTTTATTAAAAGGAGAAATATTGGTAGGCTTCCTTTGTGATACTTTAATTGCGACTGTGGGTAGGATTACTGATACCATTTCATGGCACCAGCATATATGTCTACAGGATTTATTACTCAGTTCATCTCTGCTCTTTTATGGATTTCATCCAAGAGATGCTTGAACACCGAGCTCTTGAAATGTCTCCCTTGTGGTGGTTCAACTGCACTGAGCTGCATCAGCAAATAGCATTGACACTCACGAAGGCAGCAACTGTTACATTCCAGCATAGTTTGATTTAGTGCAGAAATTTTATAGATGTATTCTGCTGTAACCCTTTTCTATCCATTATTTGATGCAAACCAAGTCTAAAAATCAGTTTAATGGAGTTTAAAAGACTGATATTCTTCTGAAATTTTATCTTGCAAATATGATAAATAACAGCATGGGTATGGTTTATCATGTGACAAAAAATCCAAACACGTAGTATTTTTTTTTTAAAGTCATGTTTAACCACTTATAAAAGAATGATTAAAGAAATTAGCCTTAATTATAAAAATATTTTTAAAGATACTTCAAAATATGTAAAACCAAAGATCATTTCTAGGTGGTGAGGCATAGGATCTCTACATAACTAGTATTTATGCCTAAATATTCAGTTTCAGTGATTTGAAAGCAAATAACATTCAGTAAGCCTGTTTCATGCATAAAGGTACTTGTGAGTGAAAATTTGGGTGTGGAATAGTGGATGTATCATTAAATATTTGGCTCTAAGCTTTATGTTGGTATGTCAACATGCAGTGAATATAAAGCAGGTTAAAAGAAGAGGTCAGTATACTGCTAGTTCACTACTCAGCCACTGGCATCTTACCAGAAACAGCACTCAAATCTCATTAAACTGCTCTTTATCTAAGAGGGGGAAGAATGTACATCAGCTGCTTTCATTGAAGGACAAACGGCATACAACTGTTAAGGCTCTTACTGCTCTCCATGATGAAGGGGAGAATAAAAACGTAAACACAAATAGCATCTGCCAGGTTATTGCAATTATTAAATAATGGACAACACTGCAACAAGAAAAGACAATGGCTGAAAACTGATGACAGGAAAGAATGAAGAGTCCTCAATTTTGTGGTTATACAATGCAGGTCTCAGAACTGATAGATTAAAGTGATGATAGATTAAAATGAGGTTAGTAGCTGACTCAAAGACTTCCTGGATGATGCTGTCAAGTCACCTAGGCATCCATTTTCAAACTTCTTCATTGAGACAAGCTTGAAACAAATGGAAGAGGGAAGTTATCAGCAGCTCAGAATACCTTGCTCTAATTATCTTAGATAAGGTCCCCAACACAGGTATACTCAAATACATTGAAGATTAATGGACATCAAGTAGAATCTCTATTGCTTGAGTTTCCCCACATGCAAAATGAATTCAGCTTCAGGGTAACAAACATGAGTCAATAACCATTACTGAGACTGTTTTCATCATCTCTTACTGTAGCATCATTCTACCTGACCTGTATTATTTCCACGTCTATTGCCTGTCTTCCTTAGAAAAGTCTCTTGAAACCCCAAACAGAGAAGTTTTGGTGGCCATCCTTCCCTTGTAATCTCTTCTCCATGCTGACAACATCACTGTGGAGGCTGATGGATGAAATGTATGAAGAACTGATGCTCCTCTTAGTCCACTATGATTCACTTTCTGTGTCAGCACATCCTAACTGAGGGCAGGCAGTTCTAACTGATAGAATTGTGACTAGAGGAACAACTTGCATTTGTAAAACTTACCCAGAGGAGTGAGCATATGCAAGACTGTGCCCTTAGAAGTCCACTGACTGTACAAATACTCAGGATGCTACTCCATTTCTGCTTTCTTCAGCACCCTTCCATCGTGAATGTAACACGTTCTACCATGGCACAAGTTTTCAAAGCACTGTATGAACATCAAGGCAACATCACAATATGCATGTCAACAATCATTCATTCGTGGATTCTGTTCTGGGAAATTATTAGTTGTGCTGAACTACAAAACTGATGACTTGAGGTGAGGTATTATTTGTAAATTTTCTCCAATTATGTAATTCAGGTTGAATAACTGAAGTGCTGGGGCCTGAATTGTGGGTCCCAAGTTGGAGTTGGTCTGTGGATGAGTCACGACCTAGCAGAATGTTTTGTTTCTCCCACTGGTTTCAGGGTCCAGAGGCAGAACCTGGCCCACCTGTGTTTTTGTGGCTCTGCCCTCACCCAGGTGGTTGTGGTTGGGGTGGTGGGTGAGGCCAGGACTATATCAACCAGGAGCCAATTAGTTGGAGGAGTTTCCTGTTGGTTGTGGCTTTTGCTGGGGCTGGTTGCATCTTGCTGAGCTCTCTCAGTGGTGTCCTTCCATGTGAAGGGCCACTGAAGGAGTCATCTCTGTCCATTGTGTCCAGCATCGCAGTGGAGAAGCTGGGCCCACAGGAACCTATAGAAGGATTGTTTGAAAGACTACTTCTGAGAGGATGTTGCTGAGTTCAGCGTTGGCCTGTGTAATCAGGCAACTGATGGCAGCATAAAATGATGATGGATGAACTGGCACAACTATAATAAAAGTAGATAATGTTATGGTTGATTTTAGCAAACATTGTGGCTGAGAAAAGCATACCAATAGCAAAATGTCTTAAATGTTGGGGAAAAACTTATTTTTCTACAAACAACTCCCTAATAAAAACAATGAAAGGAAACAATTTGTTACACAGAGCTCTGGCTGCAAATAAGGTTAATGAAATCCTGGGCTGCATTAGGAGGA
>VYZX01023756.1:0-56233 GCA_013401335.1 Brachypteracias leptosomus
GTGTGGAATAAATAAACCAGGCTTTTCTTTCCTTCCCTGAGCTGCCTGCCACATTCAACTCTGATTTAAGGCAAAGAAAACAGCAAAATAGCGGTGACAACTGACAAGCAATGCCCTTCACAGCTAACCAGCTGCAAACAGCTGCTGAGTGGAATTTCAGACAAAGCTGGCTTAATCTGGGGCTTGTAACTGAAATGCTGAAGCATCCCACAGCTCTGGTTTTATCTCCCTTACTCAGGCTCTCCTCCTCTGTCTCTTTGCGAGGTTTCAGTCATCACCAAGTCCCTTGGGGAAGTAACTCCAGGCTGCAACTTGTATGTCCTCTCTCACATGTGTTTGTACAAGAGCTGTCAGCTGTTCTATGGAGCATGGGGTGCTCCACAGCTTCTGCACAACTACATGCAAGGAATTTGCAGCCAGGTAGCAGGTTTTGCTGCTGAAGGGAATGAGGTTGCTGCTGAGGTTGGATCTATGCATAGTTTTTTGCCTGTCCATTTCCTTGGCAAGTGGCCTGTGCTATCTGCATCAACAGTGTTTGTGATCATAGAATCATAGAATGTTTTAGGCTGGAAGGGACCTCTAGAGGTCATCTGGTCCAATCTCCCTAAACAAGTAGGGACATCTCTACCTAGGGCAGGTTGCTCAGAGTCCCATCAAGCCTGACCTTGAATGACTCCAGGGATGGGGCCTCCACCACCTCTCCAGGCAGCCCATTCCACTGCTCTATCACCCTCGTATTAAAAAACTTTTTTCTAATATCCAGCCTAAGTCTATCCTTTCCTAGCTTAAAACCATGTGGAAGAAAATTGCAATGCCTTTCTTGATTGATTCTCAGCACACTGCTTCATGGGCCAAGCATCCTGAAGGAGGCAGGTGCCCATGTTCTCTCCTTTAGGGCCCATCTTTGCTCTAGGACCAACACATCTACTGTAGAGATGTAAACATCTGAAACAGCTGCTATGAAAATTAGCTCAACATCTACACCCAGGGAAAAAGCAGCTAGAGAGATTTTGCTTTCTCTTCTTGAGATGGAGGTGGAAAAAACACTGTAATCTACAACTTCAGCAGTAAAGTAGGGTATCATGCAGAAATTCTCCAACCCCTTTCACAACCCTTCCATTTTGTAGACACACTGGACTTTCCTGTTTAATGTAAGTTATGCCCATCTCCTGGTAATCTAGGAGGTGACCCTCTTGCTCTCACACTCCCATCCTTCATAGTGAGTGTCATTGAGGGTAGAATTTGAGAGGTCTAGCACAGCCTTGCTGAAAAACATTCTTTAACAAAAAAAAAAATGAAGAGAGAAAAATAATGTCCAAGACTAGGCCAAACCACTCTTTGGGCACACCCATTTCTCTTGCTTGGATTCTGGAGAGACATAGAAGATTGAGTTAGACCAGTTGCATCACGTTTAGACAGCTGTGTTAATGGTGATGACTTCCATCCTGTCACTTTGTGGTGATGCCACAGAGGATGTATCTGTAGGTGGAGCTAACATATGATGTGGCTTACCAGGAGAAGACAGCTAGCCTTAATATGGAGACAAGCTCTGCATAGGAGGTTGCTTATCCCTGTGGTGAGCAGTCATCACTCCAGTGCTGGTTTTTCCTGTTTTCTGTAGGAGAATAAGAGGTTTCAAAGAATGCTACAGCCAAGGGACACATCTAGAGAGCAGCATGCCTGAGTGTCTTCTCACTAACTCAGTCCTGTTCTCCTTGATTTGGAAACAACTCAGAGAACTAAAAGGAGGCATGAATTAACTGGAATGATAGAGCTGAGGATTCGTTGCTAGTTTTTTTCAGATAAGGAAAATGTGATGCTATAGAGCACAGAGATGAGAGGAGCAAATATCTGAGATGCACAGATCTACCTAGAGAGTCTGGGCCAGGGCAAAACCCACCCATCAGTAGCTACCAGCATGCTTGGGGTAAGCTACAAGTAAAGACCCAGGAGTCAAGACAGGCAGGAGAAATATTCAGCACTTCCTAGCATTTAATGGGAGAGCAAGAAGATCCCACAGTGCATTTCTGGGTAGAAAATGTGTGACAAATGATGGAGTTTGAGGATGTGGAAGACCTCAGAGAGCAGCAAACTTTGCTTCCTGCCACTAAAGATGATTGAGTGAGAACACAACTGTGAAAAATCTCGGTTTAGTAGCACATCAGGCTAAATGCCACTGTCAAGGTGCCAAAGCTGAGTGAGTAGGAAGCAGGGGGTTTGGTTTAGTAATTTATCTTTAAAAGTCCATCTTTTTCTGGAGCATGTCCATGTCTTCAGAAGCAGAATAGCAAGCAAACTGTGTAGAAGCTTCCAACACTCCCCAAAGCAAATAACAGCAGCTGTGACAACAGTGTGACCCGTCCTTTGGAAAGTGTGTGGACAACTGGAGACACCAAGAAAAATAATCTTGCATGGAAATTGAATTTTTTTTTTCAACAGCACCTCTCTGCCTGCTGTTTCGGGCAGTAACTTACTGGAAGCTCTGAGTAAAGCCATGAACCACTGGGCTGCAGCAGGCAGCATCAGAATGCTTTTGTGATCTTCATCTAAACAGTTGTCAGTCATAATGAGAGAGATGAACCTGCAAAGGCATCTATGTGAGAGGAGCTCTGACACATAGTTCCTGGCATGCACAGAGACACATTGCTCTCTGTCAGACCACAAGAGGATGTGTGGCTGAGAAGCAAGGACTTCAGTAGGACCTGAAGCACATATCTGAGGCACTAGAAGTAGATAAGTAAGTGTTCAACTGCATCTACTTCTAAGGTCAGCATCTGGAGAGAGGGTAGCTTTGGAACACCCTGGGAAATGCTCCACAGACATCCAATGATAGGACAAGGGGCAACAGGTGTAAGCTGGAACATAGGAGGTTCCACATAAATATGAGGAGAAACTTCTTCCCAATGAGGGTGACAGACACTGGAACAGGCTGCCCAGGGAGGTTGTGGAGTCTCCTTCTCTGGAGACATTTAAAGCCCTCCTGGACGTGTTCCTGTGCAACTTGGTCTGGGGGATCCTGCTCTGGTGGGTGGATTGGACTAGATGACCTTTCAAGGTCCCTTCCAATCCCTAACATTCTATGATTCCGTGATTCTGTGATCTGCCATGGTGTCATGGATGCCTGCATCCATAACCATCTCCTAATCCTTCCCAGGACACTCTGCTAAGCCTATCTCCTTGCCTTCCTTTCTGTAAAACGTGGTCCCACTTTAAAATCCCAACATAACCAGGCAAGCATTTAAAAGCTACTATTGCCAGCTTCTCAAATTGCGGTGTGTTTATAATTACCTTAATTATCTTTAATTGCTTTACATACTACTGCTAGGATCTCATTAACATGGTTAAAAAAATCAATCAGACCAAAAAGCTTCTCATATTTTACTATGTATATAAAAAGCATAACATACAACACACGAGGGCAAATTTTTGCCCTGGTTTTCCAAGAAGACACTTGTGTGTCTGTCAGCAGCCATTGTTATATCATTTTCCCATCCTTAAAACTTTTCCGGTGTTATGTCCCAAGTTGGCTTGATAAGAAAAACACAAGAATGCTTAATTCAGTCAAATAGCATCAATAAAGGCAGGTGGGTAGAGGGAAGAAAATACAGTGCTGCAAGGATCAGCTCAACCTTTGTGGGGCAACCATGTCCCCGTGGGAGAGGGCACTTTTGTATAAAACAATCTTCCTTGATTTTTCTGTTCCTTCACTGCAATTACCCCAGGGGGTGGAAACACCAGCTGGCTGCTGATATTGGCTGCTTCAGGGGAAAAACAACTCAGAAGTGCCCAATGTAAATTAAATAAAGCTGAAATTGCATGTATTTAAGATATTCACAATTCAGAGACCACTCCCGGTCCCATGAGCTCTTCAGCTGCTGATCCACCCTGACCTCACATCCTCAACCAACTCGTGGCTTTCCAGGACATGGGCGCTTCTGATAACAAGGCTTAAGCTCCTTTTCCCTAGAGGAATAACATTTTTGTGCATTACAAATGTATTTTCTTCCAGAGTGTTGCAGATCCGTTCCCTGCCCTTTTCATTCTTTACTCTCCTGCCACCAGCAATAACATGGCAAACATTATCAGCAGTGATTTCACATTTACTTAAGAAGCTTTAGTGAGAATATAAAAACGTTTTGAGCATCAGACTGGAATTGTCTAAGTTCCTATTTGACGACCATCCAACACTACATCCTTCTAAGAGATGCCAGCTCATCACCTTGCACTGCACTTCTTAGCTCATATATGGTTCCTTCCTTCTGCTTCACTCAGAAGCCCATCTGAGGAAAAAAGAGCATTCCTATATGATAAGACCTATTTTCCATAAAGGCAGGTGTTCATCTTATCTGCATCCTCTGATTATTTATCAGCTCAGTGCTGCATCCTCTCTTCTACATTGGTTGATGCTGAGAGCAGCCTGTGTGGTTCTGTATTACTTGGGTTACCCACAGCATCACTGAGAATTGTTCTAGATTCCCTGAGCTGAGTGAAGCCTCATTTCTCTCACCCTGGGACTCCTCCTCAACATGGAAATTCTCAGCAAGTCCTGACAGTGGCAGGAAAGGCTCAGGACAGTTTCTTAAACAGCCCTCTCATCTCCTGGAAGGAAGGAGAGATTACTGGGAGAGGAGACCTCCACGTTCCAAGCAAATTGTCCTATTTTCTGCTCTTTCAGCTTTTGGATTCTGTCCAGCCCATTTGGCCCTTGTGATGATAGTGCCTCTCCTCATTTTGCTTGCTCACATCATGGCACAGGAACATAATGTTGCTGGGGTTTTGTGTACTTCATAAGCAGTTCAAAAGCTCCTTCTGAGAGCCTCTTTCAGACAGGACCCAGTTGGGAGCTCTCTAGCTTGCAAGACCAATATAATTTCTGATTTTTCTTCCCACCTTACAGTCTTTGCACCAAAGGAAACATGTTCTCTCTTTGACTTATCTCAGCAAGTGCTGACCCCTCTCAGTTGGAGATCCCACAATTCCTTACCCACCCTGTCCTGCTCCCCTCCTTGAATAACTAGCAAGGCTGCTCAGAGCCAGGCAGACACAAAACTGCCTGCTTCTAAAAGAAGATGTGAAAAGGACCGAAGAAATGTCACATTTCTTCACAAATCACAGGTGCCAAATTCTGTCCCCTGGCCAGGAACACACCCAGTTCCCATGAACAGCAGCTGAATGCACATCAAGGAAAATCCTCATTGGCTTGTATCACTCCAGGTGCAAATATCATTTGCACCATGCACATGAATTTTCAATTTGACATATTCTACGTATTGAATCTACTTTCAGGACTTGCTAAAAAACATTTTTCCTCCTGAATCTGAAAGTTCCTAGATTCAGCCAGAGCATCTGGGGAGCTCTGAAGAGGCTTTTAGAAACATCAGGTAGGATGGGGCCAATTCTCAGTCTGTAAAGCATTGTGTCTCCATTGCCATCAACAGGCTATGTCTATTGACATCAGCTGACGTCAGGTTTGGCACTAGAAATGTTCTTAGCTTTACTTTTATGAGAGCTTGAGATGTACCTATGGTTCATAGCAGAGCACTGTGTCAGTGCTGTCTTGCAAAAAAAGATGTGTTAGTTTAACATTATTAGTAAATCTTTAGCTCTGCTGCAGCAGCATTTTGTGGTTATTTAATACCTCCAGGGACAGCTTTCTTAAAATAGTAGGTGAAGAACTGGAACTTGAAAGAGCTGAGTGTAATTATCTGCAGTTCTAGACCCAGATCTTTGGCAGATCAAAGCGTAATGCTCTGCTGTGACAGGGCACCCATGTACACCTCAGGGCCTTGGGAGAGGAGATGCAGTGCAACAGGGTTACGGATGTACAGTTATTTTGTGTGAAGGTGTAGACAGCAGGTCACATGTGAACATGATGATAAAGCTTAAATGAAAAGTTTTCAGGACAGCCTAGCCAGGTCCAAAACTCCAAAAAGGGTCTTAAGTTGCCTTGTCTCGAATCTTGAGTACAAGAATATTGTTCCAACCAGTGAAAAGAGTATCCCAGCACTCCAGGCTGAGTGGTTGTGAAAAAGGGGTCAGGATTCAGGTCTTGAGAAGAAACATCTTCAGGTCATGTTTAGCTGTTTTAAAACATCTGTGAGCAAATAGCCTGTGATTCTCATATATGGGAAGTTATCTGGCTTGTAAATGTACCTATCTTATAAAATTTGTTATTTGTTTGGTCTTTTCTGCTATGAAATGGCCCCTAGGAATATTTATCATGCTTTTGCAGAGAAATAGAGAGTGAAACAATCTTTTAGTCCTAGAATATCACCAGCTGACTGGGATGGGCTTCCTGCATACAAAGATGTCAAGTCTGGACAGAAAATCTGGTGTCCAGACAGAGTACTTGAACCTACATGTTCCAAGGCTGTCTGTGGAGATGTAGGCAAGAAAAGTCCCCCTTTATCTAAGAGTTATTTGATCGAAACTGAAAGGAGATGAACTGGGTGATCTGTTTTGAGTGGCCAGTCACATCAAACCAGGAATGTCACACCCAGCCTGAGTTTTCCAGTACACTCAGCTTTCACAATTAGTCTGCGAAATAAAACGCAAAGAATCAACTAACTCAAAATAGTGCATGAGGGGAGAGAAAACTCTAGGCTGGTGATGGGCAGCCCATGAGAATAAAACCACACGCAGCCGTGCTATAGTCTCTCCTGATGGGTGACCTAGCACAGCACATCTCTGCAGGAAAACCTATTGTAGTGCTCTCTCATCTTCCATGAACTTAAAGTGTGTGCTTACAAGCATCTCTGGGATACAGCACCAGGCTGCAAGGAGGCAAAAATCCTAGGGGCTTGGCTGGGGCCAGGCTTGTTTACAGAAAGGGTTGAAGAGCCCTTGTTTGTCATCCTGGGAGGGTTTGATTTAGCAATCAGTGAAGGTCTTCGGGGTCTTTCCCCTTGAGCCCAGACTGTAAGTGTAGAGTCTTTTGGGCCTCCATGGCTCCCTACAGCAATGACTTTACCCATTGATGGCTCTTGTCCTTCAGCTGTCTCTGCACAGCCTCTCTTCTTGGCAGAAAGAGGGAAGAGCTTCAGGATCAGAATGTGATTAGTTAATTAGTTAACCTGAAGCAATGTGCTGGTGGGAAAAGTTACAAGATTAATATTAAAGATAATTGTTAGCATTATTATCAAAACCATAAGATAGCTTCCCATACATGTTGCCTTGCTTATTTCTCGTGTAAGGATGTTGTCAATATTGAGACAACTTTTCATCTCACAAATTGCTATCAAACAACTTGGCACCAGGCTCTACTTTGAAACATATTCCATTTAGTAGACAATATGAAAAAATGCCTAAATTGTTTTCCACAAATAATTAAAACACACAAAGGAGTGACACTAAAAATCCATCTGAACTTGATGGAATTTGCCAAACTTCCTATATATATTTATTTCTCAAATCAGATTTTATGAGTACCTTTGTATCACAGTCTTTCTTTGCCCTTTCTGTAAAATGCTTTTATGATGGCAACTTTATTGGTGCTTAAATTATTCCTTTCCTGACTTTCAAATCACAATAACCTCCTTTGCCTTTTGACTATTACCTATTATTTTTTTTCTCCCTATCATAATGATATGCCCTATTTCCCTTTTTTTATTTTTTTCTCTCCTTGAGAGAAAGAGACACAATAATTAAAAGGATGGGATATCTCTTGATGTTTCAAGTCTGCGATGTGTGAAATACTCAGAGTTATTAAAGAATAGTTTGCTAAGTCTGTAATGCCTTTGAAAACATAGACAAGAATATTCATCTAGGTATTTTTTTACTTCTAGACTTTATGCAGGCTTTCTAAAATTGTCTTATTTCTAATGTATTATTCCCCCACAGTACTTTAGCTTTTTCATTTGCACTGTGCATTGCTGTGGTGAATAACCTGGAATGGTCCTTCAACAGAGCTCAGGAATATCTTGTAATGCAGCCAGCAAAGGTTACAACTGGGAAACAACACAGATGATAAAAATCATATCAAGTTAGCACCTTTACAAGTTCTTTGAGGTAATTCTCTTTCTTCACTGAATGACACAACCAGCTAGGAGAGATGGCCCATTTGGTAATCCAGGCTGCTTTGGGGAAGTCCTTGTGGACTCTTCAAGTGTCAGAGTCAGATCCCTGATCAGGAGTCAGATCCCTGGCCTGCATAAAGCCCCACAAGCAGAGCTGGAGTGGCTGATGCTAGTTCTGACCCAGGAATTCAAGGTGAGTGTGTATATTGGCAAGCCATTGATGTCTATTAGGAATCAATGATTGCAATCAGGCTATTTTGGGTCTTGAGGTACAAGAAAACTTGGATATACAAGAAAAGACCTTGAAAGAGGATTTATATCTATCTTGCTAAACCAACTATAGAAATTAGGCAAAATAAGTGGGTTTTGTGGTTATAGACTAACTTTAGCTGAACTGTGGGTGAATTTTGCTCATTATAGTCTCATTAACATCTAATTGACCTCCCTTGTTAAGATACTCAACTCTTGGAAGAAAACCCCACTCGTAACACATGCACTCTGATTTCTTGTGGTTTTGTATCTTTAAATCAAAGGGAGAAAAAGATTAAACCAATAAAAATAAAAAAACCCCAATGAATATGTACTAGATAGGTGGAATTTAGGAAATCAGTGTGTATAAAAAGATTGTGACTGTTAAGTGTTCAGTGCACAACTAGGTAGAGTACTGCCTTACATGCCTGTATTTGCAAATATGCAATAGAAAGAGTATGTTGGCTCTGTGTGTATATTGGCATCCTGCACAGCAGGTGAATGACCCCCCTTTTGGGACAACATCATAAACATGGTTGTGTTTGCAGCATGCGAATTTAAAAGACCTGATAAAATCAGCTGGACTAGAGATGCTCTTGAAAGGAAATGCATAACTGGGAATCATTTTCTTCTTTCTCCCAGTATGGATGGAAAGACAACCTTTTCTTGTGAGGGGCTCTTCACCGCTTACAACAAAAAAGTAGTGGCAGCAAATAGAGGTGGAGTGGATAGGGAACAGTCAGTGAATACACAGTATTGACAGTGAATCAATGTGTAGATTAACATGTCATAGGTGGAATCACTCAGAACAGTAGTGTCCTCTTGGTTATTGATTCCCACCTTCTGCATGGGGACACTGAGTAATTGCCATGATATTACTCCAGACTTGTGCAATGTAGAAACAGCATTTTGACAGCAGAAGACCCAGTGCTCAGTGATCTGCATTCATGGAATCACAGAATCATGGAAAGGTTTGGGTTGGAAGGGACCTCAAAGATCATGTAGTTCCAATCCCCCTGCCATGGCAGGGACACCTCCCACTAGATCAGGTTGTTCAAAGCCCCAGCCAATCTGGCCTTGAACACCTCCAGGGATGGAGCACCCACAGCCCCCCTGGGCAACCTGTTCCAGTGTCTCACCATCCTCAGAGTGGAATTTCCTTCTAATTTCCAATCTAAATCTCCCCTCTTCCAGTTTGAATCCATTACCCCTCATCCTATCACTACAGGCCTTTGTGAAAAGCCCCTCCCCAGCTTTCTTGTAGGCCCTCTTCAGATACTGGAAGGCTGCAATAAGGTGTCCCTGAAGCCTTCTCTTCTGCAGGCTGAACAAGCCCAATTCTTTCAACCTGTCTTTGTAGGAGAGGTGTTCCAGCCCTCTAATCATCTTTGTAGCACTCCTCTGGACCCTCTCCACCAGGTCCATGTCCTTCTTGTCCTGGGAGCTCCGGAGTTAGACGCAATACTCCAGGTAGGGTCTCACAAGAGCAGAGTAGAGGGGCGGAATCACTTACCTCAACCTGCTGGCCGCACTTCTTTTGGTGCAGACCAGGATACAGCTGGCTTCTGGGCTACATTCAGATCTCTTTGGTGTCTCACATTTATTCCTGGACCTCCCAGCAGATCTAGTTTCCTTGCAGGACTTACTGAGACAAGCCCCCAGCATTGCAGCTTGCTGTTCTCACTGCCTGTGGCAAAATGACTCCTGCTTGCTTAGTCTGGGACCATCACTTCTGGGACCATTGTTAGTTGATATAAAGGATCTGTATGTATTGGGGTAGCTCCATGGGTACCACCAGCAATGCATCAGTGACAACACTCATGCTTCTAATGTACTTGTTTTCTCTGTGATCCCTATTTGGAGCCATTATATTTGGAAGCAATAGCAAGTTTTATGTTCTAGTTTGTTAGTTTTCTAGCTTTATGGGCACAGCTGAAAATTCACAAGATAAGCTCTAAAGACTTAAAAGGCATTTGGCAGGCAAAAATTAACCCACAGACCATTTTGTGTCAGAACTCTGGGCTCACATTATAGCTCTGGGAGCTCATTAAATTGCTCTTCTGACCAGTGTGCATCTCTGTATTTAATGTGAGGCGGTTGGAATCACAAAACAGAAACCTAGTAGAGATGGTGCTCCAGACCTTTGTAAAGAGATGTATGTGTGTTTCTAGGATAAAATATTAATCATAGAATCACAGAATGGCTAAAATAATAACTTTAAAATATTAGATACTGCTTATGTTTGGAAAGTATGCAGGAAAGCACTTTCTGGGCCGTTATCTGCCAAGCTTCTGGGCTCACTTAAACCAGTTTTCTGTAGCTACATCTGTTAGCAGTTCTGGCATCTTTTCCCTGCCTTTACCATATCTCCCCAAATTACATCTTTAAGGGACCCATGGAATGCTTAAAAAGGAAATGTGACTTTATCTCATCTCAAATTTTGGGTTTCTTCACGCTCAGTTCATTATCAGATGAGGAAGCTATTTGCAGCTATTTGCACTGGCCAGTGATGGACCAGCCTCTCCAGCATGTCCTTTCTGATTGGACAAGTTGAAAGAGTAGAAAAGAATAATCCAGATCCCTAAATAAAGGTACCTAGTGGCATTTGAGATGCCTTGGGATAATCAGCATGTCCCCAACATGGTTGGTGGATAGGACGTAGGATTTATCAACCCCTTTTCTTCTGGAGCAGCAGCTGAACATATACCAGAGAATATCCCTAGAAATCCATGTTTATGAAACTGAGTCCTGCCCAAAGGGACATATTTGGTGTCATGGTTTGGGATACCATGTTCATCCCCATGAATTCAGGAAACCTCTTGAAGCCAAAGAACTTTATCCATTGCGATAGGCAAGGCCTTGGACTTGTTTGAGACCCAGAGCCTTAGTTTGGTTGGAACAGCCATCACCATCTGGGTCCAAACACAGAGCCCTTCACCCAGCTTGTCTTACAGAGAATCCGGTCCCATAGCCAGGTAAAGGAGGCACTTTGAGGAAGTTAATGGACTTGCCTTGGCCAAGGTTAAGGTGAAGCTTGTTCCCTTAGTTGCAGGGGTGCATGATGAAGAAGAAGGCTGCTGACAGAGGGGCCTCCCCACAGCAAGCTTCCTGCAAATATGCTGCTGAAGGCCTCAGCATCAATCACTGCACTTGCTCTGATATACAGGGCTAAACTCCAGCCAGACATGTCACTGTGGCTTCTGTAGGATGTGTAGGATGCTGCAGCACAGTTCAAAATTAAGATGGCTACAAAGAGTCCTTTCACAGCTGGAAAATCAGAGAAGAAGTCTCCCAGAAGCTACATGAGAAGAAAAAAGAGACATGATGAAGGAAGAGCACATGCAGGCAGAAATACACAGACAGACAGACGACAGATGCCAAGGAATACTAATGGGAACTTCAACAGCTTTAAAAATCTTTTAGAATTAGAAGAAAGACAAAGGAGCATATAGGTTCATTAATGAAAAATAAGAGTAAAGAATATCTGGTGTGGCAAGGAGAGCTTTAGTTCCTTCAGCCTTCGTGAAAGGTAAACTGTGACCTCCACTTTATTATATTTAAAGAAAGAAGTAGTACTGCACACCAAAATAGGAAAAGACCTGGTTAATGAATATTTAGAGAAGTAACAACATCCTGAGGAGCAGCTGAAATTCTCCCTTCTGCACTTAGCAGTCAGGTAACGAGATCCCTAAACCTTTAGGGATTATCTCTCCAAATTTCCTGTACCTGAGGAATTGAGGAGGGTAAGCAGAGTAGTTCATCTTTCAGCAGAGAAGAAGAACCCAGGAAATTGGAGTAATCTAATTGCCAGAAAGACAGAGGAGGAAATTATTAAACAATCTCTTTGTAGTCATCTAGGGAATAATAAGGTGATAAAAACAGTCAGCAAAGATTATTCAAGAACCGACTTTCTCAAACCATTTCTAATATCATCCCTTGTCAGAGCAACCAGCCAAGTGGATAAAGAGGCAGCAGATGTGATATGTCTTGAATTTATTAAGAGGATGACATTGTCTTGCATGACATTCTCTTAAGCAAAGAGGGAAATATGGCCCAGAGGGTGCACTCATAAAACTTGTGGATGACTCTGTGTTGAGAACAGTACCGAGAGCTTTGGAGGACAGGGTTCGCAGAGGCTGGATTAGTTGGAGAAATAGTAGAAGATCAATGTAGATAACTTCAGTAAAGAATCCAAGCAGAAATGGGTGATTTCTTCCTGGGCATCTGCCACCACAAGATGAGAGTTTTTGCTGTAGCAGTTCTTTAGGAAATGTCTTCCTTTCCTCAGAATGAGTTATTGTGCACTTTCCATAAAGGGTCACTGGAACAGCACAGAACTACTAGTCTTCATTTCTCCAGAAAAATGTTGAAATTCTCCATGCAGGTCTGCTCCTCTCCTCAATTATTCCAGCCTCTAACTAACAACCAATTCTTAGTTTATATGTGTTTTCAAGTATCTGGGGCTATCATTTTTCAGCTGGATAGAGCAATTTCTAGTATAAATTTAAAACTTGCTTTCATCTTTTTTCCTTGAGTGCCTTTGCAAAGCTAATCAGGTCAAAACTCATTGTCCCTGACTTCTTGCCAGTACTGCCTCAGTAAATACAATATATGGACATCAGCAAATGTCTTACACTGTCTGCATGTCACTTTTAATATATCAATAAATTATTTGCCTGTGATCACCAATCTAAGATACATTCATCAGAAGCTGACTGGTGTAGATGAGACACTGGGGCTACAACTGTCCTCTTGCTAGTTTAGGTCTATTTCAGAAAGCAAGGTAGCTCTACTGAGATTCAGGATATACGGGAGACTTGTCCATCTAATTTTAAGTGACACCAAAAGCAGGTGTATGTTCTGTGACAGGCGTTTGGGAACAAAATCGTCCTGTGTAACTTTCTCCACCTGATTGTATTATGCCTGGCTGGAGTTGTCTCACCCAGAGTCCCTTTGCAGATCATGGAGAGAGGCAGACACCTCTGGAGGGGGATTCACTCCACTCTCCTTAGCTCTGTCTCCCAGCATGGAGCAAATCACTCTGGAGGTGCTGATGTGCCACCACAGTTATAAAGACGCCAACTCATTTTTAGCTGGGCAACCTTCTGTGTGAGGTGGCTCTGGCAAAACAAGATGACTTCTTTCTTCAGGGACTCTGCCCAAGGCATGGCTGGTTGGGTGTAAAGATAGGCTCCCCAAACGGAGGAAAAAAAGCACAACATCATATGTTTAGTGCAGTTCCTTCCTCTGGATCCTGAGGTCCCCTGACCTTCCCAGGCAAAAATTCCACTGTGCAGCCCAAGCTACATAGCTGCTAGCTCCTGGGCTTCCAGTTTGGTGCACACATCATCACTCTCCACAACCTGGCGGGAGTGTCCCTGGGTCCCCTGCTGCTTTCCCTTAGCAGGGCAGAGCAGTAACATCCTTTAGGTCTTTAATCTCAATGCATGCCTCATCACAGGCATGTCCTTGGAGGCTCACTCCAACATTAGTCAGACGACAACTTGATCCATTGCAAAATTATAACTGAATTAGGTGATCATTTAACCCTTCCCTTGACTGCATTATTGCTGCTTGGTACCTATGTAGGTTGCCTTCTCATTTCTCAGCTTTGCAGTTTCTTTGCCAAAATCCTCCTCCACCATTTCAGGGTCAAATGTTTCCTAGCATCAAGGCAGCTTTTGGGGTCCAATAAGAGATGAATTGTTCATCAGAAAGATATTAAAATTACTGAAGCATAATTAACCCTTATTGTTTCTGGTGGCAGGCCAAGTCTAACCAGCCCCAGATGAAATTCACTCACTCTATAAATCCTGGTTATTCTAACATTTGATGTTATAGATGTGTGCATTGTGATAGATGTATTTTTATTAGGCTGTCTGTGATCTCCATTCGCATGATAATGAAGCCTTCCAGGGGCATTCAGCAGGTAAGATGGGAAATGAAATCCTTCCATCAGCACCACTGCTTGCATCTCATGATCACAAGTATTTGTCAGAAACAGAAAAAAGCTTATTATACTGACACCAGCTGTGGTATCACTTACATCCTTACCATTAAAGTATAGGACTCATCCAAGTGAACCATGTCTGAGCACAGCTATAGGACCTGCCACCACCAGTGACAGGACAAGCTGCCGCCAAATCTGCTCATAGTTTAACCAGCTCAAAGAGATTTTAAGATAGACTCGCTGTTACCATGACATTGGAGAACTTTGCCATCCTCAGTGCTTTTATGTCCCAGCATGCTGTGCTTTCTGTAAATGGCTCTAGGCCTTAATTTCTGTAAAATAAGAATTATCCCATGCATTAAGGTTGAACTCTTCGTAGCAGGGCCTCTAACTGTATGGACAACACCTAGCATCATTGTGAATGGACTGTTGCCATTGTGAAGGGGACTGTTGTAAGACAGAGATCAAAACAATAATAATAAACTTCTGCCTTAACCTTCACTTTCCAGGTGTGGTTTTTGGTTTTGTTTTTTGTTTTGTTTTGTTGGGTTTTTTTAAAAAAAAGCAACTCAGACATCTCATTAAGTCTTTCTTTTTCAAACCTAAATTGGCTTCTCAGTTGATTTGTGGTTAATTGATGCAATCAGGGACACAGCAGAGGCACATTAAATGCTTAGCAATTGTAATGCGATAATTCCTGACAGTACTTCAGTAAGGGTGGCAAGAGTAAATCCTGCTTGCTGGGAAAGGTCTGGTACTCAGGGGGAGCTTGTGACTCCTGTTGTGAGAGCTCCCGTCAGGCTGCATTAAAAATAAAGCCAGGTTCAAGTTGCTGATAGCTACAGTTAGCCATCCATCTGCAGTAAGCAGCCAGGGAGGGCCCTATCCCTCTCTGGTTAGGTGCAAGAACAGACATGGGGGAGCCACTCATATCTCCTTGAGTCAGTGTCACTTCCAACCTCTGCCTACAAATGTCTTCCCAGCCTTGCCTGCAGAGGATGCTCCAGCAAGACTCATCTGTTCCCTCTCGTCACAAGCACATGTGTTTACTGTGTGTAATGATGACTCCTGTGTCCCTGGTAGCACTACCCACTGGCAAAGCAACATGGTGCTTCTCATTATGGCACCAGATATTCTAGTTGTTTGTGGTTCTTCCTAATGTTTTATAACCTGGGTAAAGTTGGTGTGGCTACCTTTCTTCTTCAGAAAGTTGCCATGCAGAAGGCTTCAGAAAAAATGGTTTAATTGCTTTGGATAAAAAAAAGGTAAAACTTTTTTTTTAAAAGACTCCTACTGCTTTCTTTAGGGATTCACCCCTACCCCAGTGCTTTGGAGTGAGACTCGATGTTTGGTGGACCCAGCCTTCATGTCGGGAGCAGCAGCAACTTCCTTCCTCTGAAAAGCCACCTGCATCTGCCAGGAACACCACATTGGGAAACCAGCCTGTTGGTTGCAGCCAGGGGCTGGAATTAAATCCTGGGGAGAGCAGATCCCTGCTGCGCACATTTTGTGCAGGCACTTCAGGCAGCTCCCAGCTCAGGTGGATGTCTGCATGCAGGAAACCCCCAGGTTGGGCTCTCCCTAGCTCAGGGGCTGAGGGGGAAAGCAGGGAGCTATTTTCACTCCCACTGACCTCCTGGGCTGGCCAGAACAGGCAGAAGCTGTCTGAACAGGGTTGCCAGGTCAAGAGGCAGTCACACCATCACTAGGAGCAGTGATACCACACAGGCAGGTGAGATGTGGGCTTTCCTTCTGAGAACACCACATTAAAAATAATCTTTTTTTCCCCATGGGTAATTTTATTTTAAACATAATTTCCAATTCTAGCCTGGGGTTTTTTTCAGTATCCCAAGCAAACAAACTTAAAAGCCTGTCATAACAGTAATGAGAAGAGTGGACAGGAGACTAGAAATAATGATGTGCCTATTTAACTGAGCTCTGGTGGCTGCTAACCTTGCTTTCCTAATGAGACAGGGTTTGCACACTGCACAGCACCACTCATTCACCTTCTCATGACTAGTACTGAAGCTGCGGCCCAATTTAAAGCTCATCAGACATAATTTGAGCTCCGGAAGATAATTAAACTCCTCCAAGTTGTGTGAAAGTTGCTGGCTGGATGGAGAGATGCAAATTGAGCGCATCATCTGAGGGGAAATTGCCAGGAAAAGCTCAGCAGTTACTATGGTTGCCTGTGGGGCCGTGGGTGCAAGGACTACTGGTGGCCAGAAGCACACTTGGAGTGCAGGTCCAGCCTCTTGCCAGAAGAGGAGGTTACTGCTGAGGTTACTCTGATGATTTCTAACACCGCATTTGTTTTTCCAGCACAGGTGGCATTTATCCAGGCATCCACTAATGCCATCTGTTGCCACAACTTTCCTGGCACATGTGCTGGTCACCAAATGTGGTGTTTCCTGCTTCTGAGATGATTCAGAAGACCTTGCTTCACGCTGTGTGGTGGTTTGGCTGGGCAAGTGGTTCCCAGGCATTCTCGCTATTTCATTATGTTATCTTGTGAGTTAAATAAAGAGGTAATGTTGCCCTGAAATCCCTTTCCCCAGACAGTGATGGAATTTTGCTGATGTCATAGAAAGATTTGTTCTTATGTTGTTTTCTGTAACATCAAGTAATTTCCATTAAATAACAAGTAATTGATTTACCAGGTTGTCTGGGGCATATATTATTTTTTTGGTAACTGATTTATTTGGTCATTGCAATTACAGTAAATCAGTTAACTAAAAATAATGCCAAATAATTAATTTACTTGGTATTTAAGTATTAGAAATTACCATGAATGACTGCAAATTGCTCACAGATAAGGCAAATTTTCTTATCACTTGCAGGAAACGGGATGATTAATTTTCAAATGTTATTTATATGTGCTGGTTTTGGTAGTTTACCACCTGCTGAGGAAACAGTTTCTGACACTGATCTCAAAGCACTAAGTCCCCTGGGGCTCCCTTTCCAACCTCAGCTGCACAAGGGCAGAGTTATGCCTCCAGAAAGTGTAAAGAGGGGCGAAAAAATCTGTGACCCTTAATGTAGGAGTCTGAATACCTTGCTTACATGTTTCATATGTCATCTGAGGATTCTCTGATGTCTAATAAGGGTTAATCTCACATTTCAGTTATTTCACTGACAACCACTCCTGCAATGCCTCTCTACATGGCTTTCTCTTTGAGGAGGGGAAACCCTGTTTGAGGATATAATCTTTCAGATCTCTCCCCTGTTGTTAAATCTGGTGGAAATGAGCTAAAAGAGTAAAAAATTGATGGAGAGAAGAGTAAGGGAAACAGATACAACCAAGAAAAATCAAAATATCCTTGCTTCTGCAAGGAACTATGTGAATAAATAGATTCCATTCCTTTCATTTACTAAAATGCTGAAGTATCTCCTCACGGGGAGGATGGAATTAATGGGGTGTACTGCTCTGAAAGTGCTTCATTCCTAGCAATTTATCCTTAACTGCCACATCTGCACAGCTGAGATAAAAATTCATGCACTCGGCTGGTATGAAGCAATCCTCAGCTGCTGCAGCACGGGAAGAAGGGTGGCACACAGAGATCAGACCTTCTCTGTGGGCTGCTTCAAAGTCCAAAAGTACAAGGGATGCTGCCCTGGCCCAGGACACTGAGGCTTTGAAAAGAAAACATGCTGGTTCCTACGATGTGATTAATGCAAACTCCATCATGCTGCCCATGATACACACCTGCTTTCCAGTTTCCTTGGTCCCTGCAGCTAGAAGAAGAGCAAAAACTCCAAAATAGCCTGATTCCTGGGAACATGTCTCACCAGGCAAACAGGACCAGCATTATGCATAGCTGAAGGCGTCTTCTTGTACCCCAATGGAAGCCAGACCACCTCCAGTCTCTGGATTTTGAAGCATTATTAAAATATCCTTCAGAATGATCAGTGAATGTAATCTCACCCAGAGGCTTGCTCTTCCCAAGAAAAACAGCGATACCAGAGAAATAAAAATATTCATTAAAAAAACCCCAACAAAAGTCCTCAACCACCTTTCAGTGCCTTCATTTGAATTCAGCGTGCTCCTGTGTGGAGCTGCTCACTTGGAAAGGTGGAGAACAAAGTCTCCTTGTTCATATTGCTTTTCTCATACAGTCTTCTTGTCATGACCTCCATAGGAGCAAAGCAAGTGCAGAGAGGGAATGGCTCAGGAGAGTCCCAGCTAAGATTTACAAGCCCCTGCAGGCCCAGCTCTAAAAGTCACTCAGGAATTTGCTCAACTATAGAGCATGTATTGTAACACTCCCTGAGAGGAGATGTTACAGCCGACACTGAACATGTACACGGGGATTATATCTCCAAGGCAGGAGTCCACATCTGAAAAAAATCTCCCAGCTGTTTCTCTCACCAAGTTTTGGGTCACATTGCAGAGTGGCTTTGGAGCCTGCAAGGCAAATGGTTTTCATACAAAACTGGACAGGAAGATGTGCTCCAGGGATGTATCTCATGGAAACAAAAGGAATCTCATTTTGCCAAGGACTTGAGGTCCTCAGCACCAACCACTTCACACCGCAGAACCAAAATCTTGTTTGTATCTCATTTTCTTCTTTTGTTAGGATTTTCTTTTAATCAAGTCAGCAGTTAAACATGAAAATAGAGGTTCAGAGACACGAGAAATCTCTATCCTTGGATACATTCAAAACTTGACCAGATACAGCCATGAGCAACCTGTTCCTCCTGTCCTTGCTTTGAGCAAAGGGAGGAGACCTTCAGAGGTCCTTTCCAATCTAAATTATTCCATACTTCACTTGCTTGTGTGTTACATATTAAATCCATTCTGCCTGTAGAGGCCCAGTAGTTGGTGTGTCTTAATGATGCCCCTCAAAACTACATATCACACAAGTCTTACAGGATTTCTCCTTCTTCATTTCATCCTTGGTGTGCTTATGTGGGTGTTGGAAATACAGACTTATTACTTCAACACATTTAATTAACTCTAATTGCAGCTTTCTCATATTCTTACCAGTCTCACTCACTCACTCCGTAAATTGGCTTAATGCCTTCACTGGAAAGAAGCTCAAGGCAAGACACTGTGTATGCATGGAAAAATACTAGCAGAAACCCTGCCTGGATCATTTGTTATTCCCCACCTTCTCCCCAGCCATTAAAAGCTAGAGGGAACTTCTTTTCTCTGTTTTCATAAAAGCTTAAAACAAGAATGGAAAGAGTGACCTCACAGTCAGCCCAAAAGCACGTCTGATCCAGGACCCTGTCTGGCACTGGGAATACAGATGAATCAGTAAAAGCATAAAAATAGGGCAAACATGAAGCAATACTTCTCACAAACCTTTCTTTAGCCTCCAGAGCCAGAAGTGTCATCTTCGTGCTTGACCACCCTCAGGGAACTTTTCTTCCCTTCATTCATCCAGCACCATTTGGAACCCATGGGTACCTCGTTCTATCCAGGATACAACAAGCACCCAGAACCCCATCCCAGAAGTTTGCTTTTAGGCCCAGCCTGAGGTTAGAGGGGATTTCAAGAGCAATGCAGATGACTGAGGGCTTTAACATTTACTCTTGCATTTCTGGCAATGCCCACATCCAAAATTAAGAGGAGTATTCAGACTCTTCCCTAACCAAAACAGTTTTAGTATTTCTAACAAATACCAAAATGTTCCTCTAAGTTCAGTGAAACCCTGAAGCAATAGGGAACTGATGTTTTGCTTTGCACAACCATTTTCCTCATTTTTTATAAAGAAGGGAAGGGGTCACCCAAGGAAAGATGTTTGGCATGAATGTTTGATTTCAAAATACCAAGAGGGAAATTTTCTTCTTATCTTACTTGTTTTGCTTCTCATATGAGTAACTTGGCAGAACCAAGAGGAGTTTACCATGTATGGTGGCATTGATGAATTTTCTTTTCACCCCAGGGGAAAAAAGTTCCAGCTGCAAAACTGTGGCAGAGCTTTATTCCAAGAAGCCCCGATGGCTTCTATTACCTTTGCTTTCTGCCTAGTTCCCCTGTCTCCCTCTACTTCATTTATAATCCACGGGACACTCCTTCAAAAGCTTCCCAGGACATCTTCCATCTGTCTTCTCACCAGGTGGTCATAAATCAGCCGCTTCTTTATCTTCTCCTCAGTGTTCCCTGCTCTGGTGGGTCTCTCCTTCTCCACTGTGCTTGCCTTTTTCCTCCACTCCTCCTTGGCTTGCCTTCAAGTCATTTTCCCTTCATCATCTTCCAATTTTCATCCCTGTAGGATAGAAGAAAAAGAAATACAAGGCGAAAAAAAATTCGATGAACTGTACACTCATAAACATATTTGCCAGGCTAGACCAGGAATGAGTAATGAAAACAGGGGTAAAACTGTAACAACTGCAGGGTACATTTTGCTTTTTTTGCAGTTGAAAGTCTTCTGAGCTTGGAGCTAAGAATAATCATTTCATTATTTCTGAAAAGACCTGGCAGGAGTCCAGGCCCAGAATTTGATAAAGTGTTGAGAACTGAGGCAGGCATAAAAGAGTTATTTCTATCTCAATGAGATTTGGTGTTCCATTTAAAATCATCAAATTCTCTGCTATAGTTAATTGGTGTCAGAGAACTTGTCTTGTCTGGAGCATCTCGAAGAGACACCAGCAGAGAAACTGCCTTGTCCTATTTCCACGTTTCCTTTCCTTCCCTTCACTTCCCAAGGGGAAAAAAAATCCCAACAAAAAAAAAGATGAAAAGACGGGAGTTTACCACTCCTGAATTTTTGTAGGGATGCAGGTGAGAAGAAATTATTATGAAGGTTGAAATTTGTAGGGCATTTAGGCATGTTCTTCAATGAAGCTTGTCCAAGCATTCCTTTTCCTGAATTTGGTCTGAAGCGTTCCCATCACTCCAGCTGATGAGCCCTGACAGGGAACAAGCAACAGTGATTTTAAAGGCTTACCTGTAATGCCCACCTGGCTCAGAAATGTCTGGTGAGTGAAATGTCTTTCACATGGCATACAAAATGCCTGGGGTTTGCAGGGTGGCTTATTACTATGGCAACCAGTACGCTTCCCTTCTCTCCCTCTGCAGCAGGGGTTTAAGAGGTTAGGGAGAAATTTCAGCTGAGTGTGCACATCACCTTACCCACAATCATACTGGCCACGCAAGCAATCCTGAAAGTGAAGTTAAATGGAAATCCAATTAATCAACATGCCCCACAAAGCCAAATATCTGGATGCTTTTACTAATGAGGCATCTACTGTGCTGTCTAATAACTAGGGAATGAGGAGAAAATAGAACGGGGAATTTCAGCTCTGTATGATGACAGCAAACAGCTGGACTTTGATACAAAGCCAGAGCTCAGTATGTGCAGCACACAGAAAGAGGGAAAGTTTTGCAACGGCACCTTTTCAATCTGAGGAGAAGCAGAGAGGTCGAAAGTGAGCTTGGAGAAAGTCATGTTTGCCAGGCTGTGCAGGAGTTCAACTTATCTTTCAAGAGAACATAAGCTTCTAAAGAAAATTACTTGCTTTTATAGCTGCAAAAATACAATTTGATTTGTTTTTAAGAGAGAAAATGATTTTCTTCCTCATTTCCAGTTACTGTCTAACAATTGCCAGGCAGAGCAAACAGAAGGCAGAGAAATAGCTTCGCTTTAGGCAATCACAGCTACTGCAGCATTTTTATTTTTTGCAGAGGATGCTGCAGCCTTAAATGGCTCATTTTCCAGCAAAAGCAGCCACAAAGGAACCCTTTCTCACCATGAGGCTTTGCTTGCCCTTCCATCCTACTCTTAGAGGGTTAGTATTTGTTGGTCTACCAGTGCTGACAACTTCTGCACTCAGAGCAACATGGCAGCCTGGACACCTGCTTATTTTCTAAAGTTTGCTTTGTGTGTGCAGAAAGTCCCTTTCCTCCCCACAAAACCTGCAATGTGATTGTTTCCCACCGATGTTCCTTGTGCTGTCTTGAGACTACCTGTTCCATTGCACTACTTTCCCCCGTCCCCAGGGATGTCTCTGAGATCCAGATCTCAGGTGCTAGTGATTTGCCAGGGGTCACATCAAGCCTCCCATGAGAAGGTTTTCTTCTCATCAAGGCTCTGATCATGAAACAAGCTTTTGGGCTTCATTTACAAGACCACAGCTGGATTGTGCCAGGGAAAGCAGAAAGCATTTCTGAACTGGTGGCATTAACATTCATCACTGGGATTCCTTCATCCCCCAGAAATGAAGCAGGCTGCCTCTTCCATCTGTCTCCACAGCATGTGTCCATGTGTGACAGGGCACCTGGTGCACCTTGTGTGCCTTGCTAAACTCTTGTTCATCAGCTTATTTCACTGCCAGTTCTTCAAGGCATGTGGAGGAGGTGAGCAGGACATTGGTAATGCCTCCCAGCAGCTATGAGTTTACAGACCTCTAGGAAACATCTAAGTGTCATATTCACTCTTTTGCTTCTGTTTGTAACCCTTTCTTCAAAGTCCTGTGAGACATTGCAGTCAACACTTGGGATGTGTTTGTGCAGTGTCTGGCACACATAAAAGCTGTCCTTCAGGGCCAGACCAGCAGTCCAGCCAGCCTGGTGCTGTCTCCAGCACTGAAAACAGGAGACCACATGCATCTGGCTTTCCTGTGATCTGTAGCTGGCATTTTTCCAGCATCCTCAGGCACTGGCTGGGGGGATGCTTGGAGAAAAAGACCTGCCTGTTCCCTTCAGCACCCATTAACAGACCTGTTGTCCATCCCTCGTTTGACCTGTTGGTACAACAAATTTCAATGTTCACTACCTGCTGTGTAAAAAGGTATTCTCTTTTATCTGCTTTAAGATGACCTCCTGCTAGTTTTACCCCCTCCCCTGCTCAGTTCTCATATTGGGAAGTTTATTGGGCAATAGTCTCTCCTTTGGTTTATGCATTACTTTCACATTATCTCCTCTGAACTCAACCCTCTTTGCAGTCTGGCTCCACTTCTAACCATCTGTAAAGCTAACTCTATAATAATGACATGGTCTCAAGACAGTAAAGCCCTTGTGCACCTCCTGTCTGTACATCTAGAGTCCTGCTGGATCTCAATGCTTAAACATAGACTTCTCAATGAAAAAGCAGAGATTTCTGGCATTAATCAGGAAGAAACACTGCCCACTTCCATTCTTGTTCACCAGGACTTCTGAAACAGTGGCTGTGACAGGAGACATACTTCAGAGAGGTAGTTTGCAACACATTTGGGTACTGCTGAGTGTGTGATGGGAGTGGGAATGTGCCTCATGACTCTCCCTGGGAAGAAGTCTCCCTCCTTCAGCAGCACCCTGCATCCCACAGATCAGCTGTCCCCATGTCTCTTTGCTCTGCTTGCTGCCAGCACTGGCTGCAGAGGCACAATAGGCTCCTAAATCAGTTGAGAAGAGAGAAGAACCGTAAACGGAATTTCAAATATATTTACATCCAAGACAGCAAGGAGATAACTCTAGACTTGAGCCCAGCAACATCTCACTGACATGCCTGGGATCCAGGCTGCGAACAAGGGGAGCAAGAAAGAGAGTATCTCCCTCACAGTACAACAGCAGAGCCGCAGAGTGATTCTTTGACCTGTAGAGGACAGACATGCCCAAAGCCTGGTCTCCGCATTCAGGTGCAGGAAGGCAAGAAGACACCAGCCCTAGGCAGATGCTGTCAGCATAACTACACCAGCAGAGCCGAGACCTGAGACAAGACCCATCCTGGAAAAGCAGGCAGAGTGGCTTGAACTTTCCAGCTCTGCTCTGGTTGCTAACCAGCTGTGATATCTTGGCTCTGCACTCACCCCTGGCTAATGTGCATTGGCTCTCAACAGGACTTGCCAGCTTATGATAAAACATTCAGGCTGTTCCTCCACCTGGTGGGTTCTGTCAGCATCTTGTCCATCCAAGCTCTTGCCACAACTCACGATAGGCACTAAACTTCAGAAAGTCCAAGGCCATGGTTGTGCAAAATCATTAAGTCAGTTCTTGAGTTCAAGCTCCCTACAACCTGAGGATAAGTTTGATCTTCTGCACACTCACTCTGCTTCATCTAACCTCATCAAGAGTTGGGAAGGGGTAACTTTGGCAAGCTTTGCACCAGATCAGTCTGTCTCCTTCTCTTCCCCTCTCTGCATGCTCTGACAGCTTCAGTAGAAACACAATCCTCTGGCTTGGCATAGCCAGGTGACTGGGCATTGTCTAGTTAGGAAAATTCAACAGCAATGAGTGAGAAACCACCGTGCAAGCCCTGGGAACTCTGCTTTTCAGTTGCTGAAGTGTCACTGATTTAGATGCAGTATTTTATCACTTCCCTGGGCTTGCAGGCATTTCAGAAAGAGGCAGCAGAGAAGGGATGCTAAACCCTCCTCAGATGTCCCAGATAAGGACTGTGCCTTTGAGGAAGAGAGAGACCAATTCGGATGAGATGTGAAGAGCTGTGACTTTGACTGTGCTGAACCACATCCACATCTGGCAGGTGACAGCATGTCAGAGTCGGTGGGACAGTCCTAGTATCTATCCATCTGCCCATATCAGTCATCACGCTTGAAATATCACATAGAAAGAAATCAAAATCAAAATTCTTATGCTCAACAGCTGCATGCTCTGATGATTTCAGAAAGGAAGCCAAAGTGAAGCAGTCTCTTCACGTACTCACTCTGCCTGTTTGTGTGGCTGTCTGCACGTCCACATCCTTCTAGTTTTTGAACTTATTAGCTTAAGGACTCAGGGCACACAGGCTGGGGTGTCAAGTTGTGCAACACTCACTTTCCCCATGCTCCTGGTGTGTCAGATCAAGGCCATTGCAAGCACAGCATATACACCTTTGAGCAGCAACACAGAAAGGATTTACAGCCCAGCCTCTGTATATCATTAGGATCAAAGAGGCCCTGACCCTCAGCCTCTGACACTCTGATGAATACAAACGGATTTGTCTCAGGCCAGTTCAGAGGAAAAGTGAAACCCCACCTGTAGTCTGGATCAATCCAGCCAGGAGCAAAAGGGGACTTGGTGCCAGCTGAGAATATAAGGTGTAAAATCATAGATAAATGGGCAAGAAAAGGTGGGGGAGGTCTCAGCACTGAAAAACAAGAGGCCAGTATGTAATTTCAGCCCTGCTCTTTGTCCTCAAAATATGGGCTGTTTCAAAGAAAACAGTATTTGATTAGCAAACAAAACCTGCAGCCTGGAAAATTTAATTTTCTGGGAGGCCCCAAACCTGGCACTTGCTAAATGCACCCTGACTTTGTGTGGGGTGACCTGCTACTGATCAGCCAGAGCCTGGCTATGATAAGTCCCACTGGTGGCTACAATGTGGTAGCAATGTGTGTTCCTCCTTGGAGGATATTACTGATTCTGGAAGGGAGAACAGAACTCAAGTAAGGGAGCAGTTATTCCTACAAAGACAGGGTTATGAGCACCAAAGGAGATTGTTCTGATGCCTGGTTTACTCTGAACATGTGCTTTTTATTGGAAAACATGTGTAAGGTAAGTTCTCTTGTCTAAAAAGGACTGAGTGTGCACTTACAGGTATGATTCCCAAGAGTGGTATTTATGCTCCATATGTTGTATATAAAATTTAAAAAATAATATTGATCTGTTTGTAGCTTATCTTACTTTGCAATAGCAAAGAGAGAAACCCTTGCTGCTCCACCATCATCTCAGGGGTCATCTGGCAGAAGGGTTACAGGTCTTATGGAACCCACAGTGTAAAAACATCATAAAAACACAGTCTAGTTACACCTACTATCATAGAATCATTCAGGTTGGAAAAGACCTCTAGGATCATCAGGTCCAGCCTCCATCCCAACATCTCCCTGATCACTCGTCCATGTCTTGAAGCACCACATATACTTGTTTTTTGAGCACCTCCAGGGATGGTGACTCCACCACTTCTCTGGGCAGCCTGTTGCAGTGCCTGACCACTCTTTCAGTAAAGAATTTCTTCCTAAAGTCCAATCTAAACTTCCCCTGTTGCAACTTGAGGCCATTACCTCTTGTCCTGTTGTTAGTTACCTGGGAGAAGAGACCAACAGCAGCCTCAGTACAACTTCCTTTTACGTAGTTGTAGAGAGCAATGAGGTGTCCTCTCAGTATCAACCCAGTCCAGCCCATACCTCTCTATCAGCAGGTTTTAGGTCAGAAATGCTCCCAAGTGATATTTAGCAGCAGGCCCACGGGTGACAGACTATCTGCCCAGTCTGCTGGAGATCCAAAGGGCTGAGTTCAAAAGGCAGATGAAGCTCGAGGTGGGACAGCTGGTGAGGTTTTGCTTCTTTGCTCAAATGCCACACTGCAAACCTCCTTGGCCTGACAATCAACACGCTAGTGTGGGTGTCCGTGCCGCAGGAGCACACCATACAGATGGTGTCCTGCCTCCATCTGTGCTCACAGCTGAAGCTTTTTGAGTCAGGGCAAGACGCTGCCAAGCCTCATTTTTCTGCTGTCTGCTACAGTCTCTGCTGCTCCTCTTTGATTCACTGGCTCAGAACCTTCTCCACTCCTGTCCTCTCATGACAGATAGCATTGTGCTTTGATCTTCAGCCATAGGCAGGCAAGAGGAGGAACATGTTTCAGAGACTAGTGTTTGGAAAATCCTTCCTTACCTCATCCCATGCTGTACTGCACATTATAACGGGCTATGTTGAGAGCTTTACCATGATTCCTATGGAAGGTTTTCACTGTTAGTGAGCATTTGCTCTCTAGCATGACAGTACTCGTAGACCACAGTAAGCATAAACCATCCGCATATGTTCAGAATCCTTACTGAGCACTGATTCACTCTGCAGCAGTGATCTGATCTGCCAACTGGTCTGTGAAAAATCTGTACTGGGGGCAGAGCTGGTTATACTGCATTTTCAGGGCAAATAAGAGGAACCCCTTGTGTATTGTCTTTTACAAGAGAATGAGCTCTGCTCCCATGTTACAAATTTGGGGCATTGTCTCCTTGAACTCACAAGCTTGGCAGGACTATGGTAAAAGAAAGTACATTTTAAAAATTCAATGGTACAAGCTCTTTCCAGCATCTGTCACTCATCTTTTCCCCAGAGAGCCAGGAAACCGAGATAAATGTCTCTGCTGGAGTCATCCTGCCTGGGTTAGTGAAGCAGGACTTTTCCCCTGTGTGCTGATTGACTGCGATTCGCCCTGGCTCTGTTTCAATGAGCCTTGTCCAAAGGCAGCTGCCAGCCATGGTCTGGGAACAGCCCTCCAATGAAGGTACAACGAAAGAGCCAAGGGCATGGAGACATGGCGCTTTCATATAAGCATATTTGTGTGTGTAAATGTTTTGGCGAGCAAAGTTCAAACAGTGGCTGCTGTCAGTGCTTTGCAGAAGAAGAAAGTCAACAGCAGCAACAACCTCTAGGAAACACCTGTCTGACAATCTGTCTTCAGATGAAGTTTCCTCGAGGCCTGAGTTGCACCCTGTACTCAGGCTCCCCTTCTGCCTAGACTTGACTCTTAAATCTGTCAAAAACACAGTAGGAGCTAGAAAAATATGTGGTTTCATTCAAATCCTGTAACAATGAAGTGGTTGTGCTTTTTAAGGAGGAAAAAAGAGTTACTTCATTTGCTATCTGCCATCTCCTGCTTTTGCTCCCTGCTTGTTGCTCTGTGGGACAGGATACGAGACAGAGCTGATCTCCCACTTCCACCCTGCTGGAAACTTTCAAGCTCCAAATTGTGTCTGCCTCTGAAATAAGAGCTTCCCATGTTTAGTTTTTTTCCTTTTTTCATTATGGATGTCTCACTTGCAACCAAAGGCAGTTGTTTACCTCTGCACAACAGGTACCAAGTTCTATGCCTTCAAGCCATATGTGCAGTCAGATTTGAGAAGGGACAAAGAATTTGACCTTCTGAGCGTTACACTGGGTAATCTCGAGCTGAAGGTAATAACTGACAATTCATGTTCCTCTCATGAAGGCTAAAAATGAATATGGTACACCACATGAGTCAGAGGATGCGATGAAACCCTTGAGACCTTAGGGGCTGCTCTTCACCATCAGAGAAACAGAGGAAGCAGTAGCCACAGGGCTATGCTCCAGGACTGGGGAAAGCTCCGCTCTGGAAAGGATGTCAAGGGAAGACCAACCTACTCTTCTCCTTCCAGCAACCCCTTTAGTGACATGGGTCCTCAGCTCTCATCAAAAGGCCTCCACAGGGTCAGCTGAGCCAGTACTGGGGCAGCACAGGGTATCACACAGGGGTGTTTTTCAGAGCCACAGCACACTGAGGGAATTGGAATTCAGCACCAGAAGGCTGAATTCAATTTAACAAGCCACTGGGCAGGGCCCTGCAAAGTGTCCCAGCCAAGACTGTGCATTCATCTACTGCTGGCAGAAAAATGATGGCTGATGGAAAAAACAATGGGTGAGAACAGTGCTGCTAGACAGGGCCAAAGTGGAGCTTGTAGAGAAGACACAAAATTAAGTATCTCAGTGCTCCTGACACAAACAGGCACACTCCTGCAGATCTTGTGGTCTGGCTCCATGTCATTTTGGCACCACAGTGCTCAAAGCTGCACACCAATGCTTCCAGTAGCTAACCTACAGAGCAGGAGTGAACATTCCCAGCTGAATTCAAAGCGTATTCAACCAGCATTTTACCTTCACAACCACATTTCTAAGCTTCATTTCTAAACCTCTAAACCCACTGCAGTTTGTCATTTATTTATCTCCATTTGAAAAAGAACCTCCCAAAACTCTAGTTTATCAGGAACAATCACCTGGCTGCAACATCAGAGCGTATTTTACTCCCTGAAGTCCTAACATTCATTTTCTTGTTCTTTTGCTCTAGGAGCCCTCCAGTGAACCACAGGACTTTTTTTCCCCAGCACTCTCTGTAACAAATCCTGGGAGACAGGTAAATATTATCTTAGGTAATTTTGTTTGGCACCAGTTCTGATACCTAAGATTTCTCTGCAGTGTTTACCAGCTGTTTATTTATATTGCCCTCGTTCTTATGTACTTCTCTGCTGCATTTTAACAACAAAAACAAGAAGCACTTTCTTGCCAGAAGATCTTGGCAGTGCAGAATCGAAAGGAATCAAATAAGGTTGGCTGGACAAATTTTATAAAACACAGATGCATTTCCAGAGAGATTTTGACATCGGAGCCATCTGCATATTTTGGCATATCTCCCTAATGACAGGACCATTTATTAGAACAAGGTTTATGAATTTTGTTAAAGCCAGGAGAGACCTTGGGAGATTTACACAACTGGTTCCTGTAACAGATGTCAGACCTAGCCATCAGACTCAATAGCAATTCCAAGCCAGGCACAACTTCCCAGGACTGTGAGGGACTCTCACAAGCTTTGCCAAAATCTAACAGTGCAGATCCAGACTCCTGCAGCTGGTCACAGCATTGGTCACAAGCAGGCCAGCAATGTCTCAGTCCAATTCCACTGAACCTATGCAAAACATCTTACTGCCAGTCACTGCAGACTGATCTGTCCTTCGGGGGACCCCAAGTCAGCTCCCTGATGCCCAGCTCGAAGTCTTGTCCCCAGCAGTGTCACTGCTCACAACAGCATTTCAAACACAAAACTTTTGTGACAGCAAATAGAATTGTGAAAAAAACTGTCTTTTTTGAGTTTGAACATTGCAGCTGTTTCCCTTGAACTTTTTTAAAGCTCCTTTGATTCTCCTCTAGCTTTTATTTCAATGTGCTGTGCTTATGGCACAAAATATTCTCTTCTGTTCTGGATGAAAAGGTTTACTTTGTCCAAAACAATTTCATTTGTATGTGGGTACTTCTCAGTTTGCCGAATGCGTGGGGGAAAACCAAGTTCAGCTGAAACTCCCTCACCCCATGTCCATACTCTGCTCTTAACAGCAAAATTAGTATCAACAAATGACCACACTAGACTTTGTCTTTGAAGGTTGAAGAGATCCTCTTCCAAATTATTTCTTAAGTGCTTAATTTATACTTGAAAACATGAAGTCTTGGAATAATACAGTATAAAAAAGTGGAATGCAACCTTGGAGTCTGAGCAAACTGTGGAAATGACATTTCCACCAGGATCCAAGATCCCCCACAGCTGAGACCACATGTATCCAGCAGGTGTCTCGGACACCCCTTGTCTCTCCAGTAACCAACTCCACCAGTCATCTCACTGGGCTTCTGGATCACTTACCCTACTGACCACCTGGCCTGCCTCCTCAATGTCCAGAGATACCCCATGCTTAGTGACAGACATTTTATACTGGAGGTTGCAAAAGCTATAGGCCATGAGTACTTCATGACCTTCTTGGGTTGTGCTGCCTAAGTTGTTCTACCCAAATCATCTAGGCACACCAAACAGGCATCCACTTTGAACATGTGCCACAATTAATTGCAAACGAGAGAGAAACCCGTGTAAATCATTGCAGTCTCCCCGGTACAAGATTTAACAGAAGTTCAGTGTCTTATCAAAGTACCCTTCAGATGTCTCCACCTGCCAAGACAGCAAAAAGGAGAAAAACACAAACAAAATCTGCAACGTATTTCAATACATTAACTCTTAAGGTCCCAAACATCTCCCAGAAAGCCAATTTACAGTCTTAGCTTTCCTAAGCAGTTTTTTTTCCATTTTAACCAGGAGGCAGATTCTGTCTCTTCTCTTCATGCTGGCTACTTTTCTTGATTATAATCAGTGCTAAAAATATAACAGGGGACTAATAGATAACTTTTAAACACCTAAAAATTACTATATCTCAGAGGAAGCCATGGCAGTGTTTTGCTTCCTTCATTGATTCTGACCTCCACTGAACACTTAATTCATGGGTTTAGATGTCATGGGGTGATCCTAAGCCAATGTCATTTTTATGCATTGCATTTGTGCTTTATCTAAAGCACTTTCAGGCAAGAAGAAAATGCTTATTCAAATGCAGTCTCTACAATTCTGTTCACAAAACCATCTGGATGCCAAATAAATTGCATTGTGAGTGCAAGTTATATAATCTTCTTTTAGCTGGGGACAATCAGAACAATGCCAGGATAAAGCATTCTGAAAGTACACAGCTTCTGGTTACAACTTGAGGCTTTCATTTGGAAAAGTTTTCACTTGGCCTTTCATTAGTGATATTTTCAGCTGTTGCTGGAAATCCTCAAATCATTCCTTCTTCTGCCTAATACTGATGGCTTTTTTATAAACATGATTGATGGCCTCTTGTCAATAGCCATAATGCTCCTGCCAGAGAAGTGAGAGGAATTAAATAATTTATTTTTTAATAATTCAAGTGATGTTGCTAAATTTGAAGAGCAAGCACTGGGAAGAAAGGGGACAACACAGAAACTTTTGGAGGAAAAACATCAAAGTCCTGTCACTGAGTTTTAATCTGATCAGAAGTGCAGTGACACCAACAGACTTATACTCCAAACATTGCTCCACTATCAGCTTAAGTGTGGCAAATAGTCACACAGAGAACACATAATCAGTTAAACCTGATACCTTTTCCACAGGAGTATTAGGCATATTTAGTCCTCTAGTTCTCTTCTGCAGTTCTTGAGTCCACCTGGGACTGCTGGGAGTAGAGCGGACACAGACATCTTACCCAGAACATCAGTCCATGAACACATCAGATGAAGCAAGTGTCCTGCCTTTGCCCACCCACGTCTGTGACTATGTGGTAGGCAAGTGTCAAACTCCCCAGTCCAGCCCTAGGACTCCTTAGATCAGAGGAACCCCCTTGTACCACCTACCAAACCACAGCCGAGGAAGAGGAGAGACAGGAGTCTCTCCAGAGCTGGCTGGCCTCTAGTCCCAGCTCTTACAGATTGCTGTGGTCAGTAAGATGGGGATGCAAAGCTGGCTGCAATTCTTTCACAAGGTTCACTCCAGGATGGATTCACTCCCTGCGCAGAGCCGTGCTTCTCTAGCTGAGGGGCAGTGGAACAGACTTCGTGCTGCAACTCTTCCCTGTTCATCAGCAATATTTCACTTTCCAGCTGGTACCTGCTGAGTCCTGTGCTGCAGGGCCAAGTCCAGCAGTTGAACAGACTGCTGATAGGTGTTTTAAAAATCAGTGAATATATGAAATTAACTTTAACAGATGGAGAAAGACCCAAAAAAAATTATCATGTCTTCCTCTGCTGGATTTAATAGTCTACTAGCAGATGACACTGTCTCTCCTGGAGGTAATTACACACTGTAATAAAGCCACCTCTCTGAGCACCATTCCCACCAGTCCTCAAGTAATGCTGCTCCACGGCTCTCCCCTGCTCATCCTAACACTGAAGACTCTGCCCCCAACAGAGGGCATGACACCATACCTGGAGCAAGCTACAGCAGAGTGTGAAGGACCAGAAAGACAATCTATCTCTCTCTCAAAATCTCCCCTGATTTTGAGCACCTAGAGGACCTCGTTCACCATCAGAGACAGTTACTTTTTATCATTGGTGGAGAGTATAGTCCCTGCAGTTCAATGTGTAATCTTTCTGTGGAAATCAGTTGCACTGAAGACCTTGTTCTGATTCAGTCTGACCCAGTCATTCAAACGTCATACTTCTGTATTTGATCACTCAGTGTTGCCACCTGCCCAAGACTTGATACAGTCTTGTTCCTTTCTGCAAGGCCAATGCTGGTGTCCTTGACTCCATGAAAACTCTCAGGGCCCAACCAATCCTACCACTGATAGTTATGCCTACAGTGAGACTGCTCTGCACAGGTTATTGTTGTCTAGGCACTTCTAGAGCACCATTACTTTTACCTGTGAGGAGCTAAAATTGGACAGATGAATCAGGCTACCACATAACGCATTTGCTTCCATGGATCAAGAAGGAATGTTGGGCTAGATAGCTCCAGTGGAGAAAGCTAGAAGACAAATGTTGACCTCAAGAGACACCATCACTAGGTAACGAGACACGAATAAGGTTTCAGACACCTAGCAGTACTATTCCTCCCTGTAGAGCCTAAATAGTGTAATGATGGGGTTTGTCACATCAGTATTGATGGGCTGATATTCAAGTGCTGTACTCTGAAAGGACAGGAATGACTTAACTGATGGCAGCCCTCATGTCACATCAGATGTGCTACAGCATTAGGGCATAATCAATATTCCTTAGCTCAATTATGCTTATATGAACAGGGGGTATGTTAGCTCCCATCATTTGAAGACGACATCAAGCTGAGTGGTGGGATTGACATGCCTGAGAGATGGGATGCCATTCAGAAGGACATGGACAGACTTGAAAAGTTTGCCTGTGTGAACCTCATGAGATTCAACAAGATCAAGGTCCTGCAGCTGAGTTGGGGTGATCTTCAGTATCAATACAGGTTGGGGGACGATGGGATTCAGAGCAGTCCTGTGGAGAAGGACTTGGGGATACTGGTGGATAAAAAGCTGGATGTGACCTGACAATGTGTGTCCGCAGCTGGCAGGTCAAGGGACGTGATTCTCCCTCTCTCCTCCACTCTGGTGAGACCCCACCTGGAGTACTGCATCCAGCTCTGGAGCCCCCAGCACAAGAAGAACATGGACCTGTTGAAGTAGGTCCAGAGGAGGGCCCCAAAAATGATCAGAGGGCTGGAACATTTCTATGAAGAAAGGCTGAGAGGATTGGACTTGTTCAGCCTGGAGAAGAGAAGGCTTCTGGGAGACCTTATAGTGGCTTTCCACTACTTAAAGGGAGCCTTTAAGAAAGAAGGGGACAATCTTTTTAGCAGAGTCTGCTGCAACAGGGCAAGGGGTAATGGTTTTAAACTAAAAGAGGGTAGATTTAGAAGAAATTTTTTACACTGAGAATGGTGAAACACTGGAACAGGTTTCCTAGAGAGGTGGTAGATGCCCCATCCCTGGAAACATTCAAGGACAAGTTGGATGGGACTCTGAGCAACCTTGCCTAGTTGAAGATGTCCCTGCTCACTGCAGGGTGGCTGGACTAGATGGCCTTTAAAAGTCCCTTAAAACCCAAAAAATTCTACGTGGCACACAAAATTGCAATCTCTCTGCCCTGTCTTATTTATGTATGTCACAGGGGCTGATCTAATCGTGCTGGGAATAAAGATTAGGGATATTTACACTGTGCTTTGAGGTGCTGTATAGACATGCTTTTCTAAGCATCTTGGAGTTAAACTCTGTCCTGCTTCACACCTGGAAGTCCCTGTTAGTTCTTCATGCTGCCAGTCCGGCTTGCAAGGGGTTACTGCACTGCAGGAGTTCTGTTGTAGGTATCTGAGCAGGCTGCACCCTAGCCTGAAGATTTCTCAAGACCCTGAGAAATACCTATTTAGGAAGCATGCTTCTCACACCAAAAGAACTGGTGTGAGACAAGAGGTATCTGAAGAGAAGGCAGCTGGCTACATTTTCCTGTTGCCACTTAAAATTCCAGTCACTTTTCTGCTGATGCTGTCCATCATCAACGTGGAATGGGATCAGAGAACCATGAAGAGTAAATTTATTATATTGATTTTCTTCTTTTTTTTTTTCTTTTTTTTTCTATATATAGGCATGACCTGTAATGGAGAATCTATCATGCACCTGCTTTGGCTCCCAGTGGTAGATGAGGGTAGCTTTCTTCCAATTATACAGTTGCTGTTTGGATTGTTCCTTGCTCAGATGACCCTGCATCAGTTCAGTCAGCAGGAGATTGCTTGTTCCTTTCCTAAGGTATCAATTTACAGACCTGAACATCGAGTAGGTGTATAGGATCTTCATGAAAACATGATCAGGCTTGTATGCCTCTGTCTTCCAAGGACAGAGCACAGCTCTAGTGTTTTGGTGAGTAGGTTTTTAGCTTAGTTTCCTATGAAATAAGTGTGAGATCCTGATGATGTGTGTATACACTTCCACAAGCAGAGCTGTGTGTCTCAGCCCTGTAACTCTGAGCCTAATTTCAGCAGAATTTCACAAAGTAGTAGGGAGTTTCAGGGTGTTAGGGTAAAGAAGAGCAATCCTGCTAGTGTTCTCTGGAGGATAAGATGCAACATGTGACTGGGGAATAGAGAAATTGCACAAGTGAGAGTTGTTATAGAAGCACGCGTGGGAAGGAGCTTCCAGACCAAAGCTGTTAATCCTCCATGGTTGCTTCTCCCACACAGCCTTTCAAATGCCTGTAGAAACAATACACGGAGCTGAAGAAGTTGAGGCAGTTGGTGCCCAGGCTGTCCTGTTTGTCAGTAGCTAGCAAGTGATTAACATCTGTCAGAGAATTTCCATTGGTCTTGCCCTGGGAGAAGGGGGAGTGAGACTAGATATAGAATAATAGAATCACAGAATCATAGAATCATAGAACCATAGAATCATAGAATGTTTTGGTTTGGAAAGGACCTTTAAAGGCCATTAGTCCAACCCCCCTGCAATAAGGTTTCCCCAGAGCCTTCTCTTCTCCAGGATGAACAAGCCCAACCCTCTCAGTCTTTCTTCATAGAAGAGTTGTTTCAGCCCTCTGATCATTCTGGGGGCTGTCCTCTGGACTGGCTCCAACAGATTCATGTCTTTCCCGTGCTGAGGACTCCAGACCTGGATGCAGTGCTCCAGATGGGGTCTTACCAGAACAGAATATTGGGGCAGAATCACCTCCCTTGACTTGCCAGCCATGCTTCTTTTCATGTGGTCCAAGATATGGTTGGCATTCTAGGCTGCAAGCGCACATTGCCAGCTCATGTCCAGATTTTCATCCACCAGTATCCCCAAGTCCTTCTCTGCAGGTCTATTCTCAATCCCATCATCCCCCAGCCTGTATTGATACTGAGGATCACCCCAATTCAGTTGGAGGACCTTGGCCTTGTTGAATCTCATGAGGTTCACACAGGCAAACTTTTCATGTTTGTCCAAGTGCTTCTATTCAGGAGGAATGGCATCCCATCTCTTAGGCATGTCAACTGCACCACTCAGCTTGGTGTCATCTGCAAACTTGCTGAGGGTGCACATGTCCCCTAGCCTCTAACATCCAGAGCAAAAGAAGGAACTAAAAATTGAGCTAGCTCAATAACCTTCAGATGCATAAAGAAGATGACAAGATCAGGACAAAAGTACTCAGACCCCCTGCCACCAAGAGACTCTCCTGACAGCCAATGATTTTGGCTCCTGGAGAAGAGCGTCTCTATGTTTAATAGCCCACAATTAACTTTTCTTCTCTCAAATTGTCTGAGCACTTTTTAAACCCAAGCACACATCTATTGGCTACCTCACCAAGCAGCAAGAGGCCCCGCAATATAACCAGGCATGACACAGAGGAGCAGCAGCATTTCACATTTGGAGCGCAGTTCATAGAACCATAGAATCATAGAATGTTTTAGGCTGGAAGGGACCTCTAGAGGTCATCTTGTCCAACCTCCCTACACAAGTAGGGACAAGTAGTTCCTTCAGTACTTCCATCCATTGATGCAGTCCCATTGTACCTGGGAACACTCAGGCGTTTCCCTTACAGCAGAGGAGAGATGCTGCTCTAAAGCAAGGTGTTCTCTGAAACAAACCCCGACAATTCCCCAGAAGACATACACACCTGATATATTACCCCTCCTGCTGCAAATGAGCAGGCATTAATTTCCTTGAACAAATTCCCTTGCTTTTCAGTCTCCCTGCTACTACAGCTCACTCACTAACCTCCCCTCTCCTTTGCTCAGCTTGCTTGCACTGCACCAACACAGACTTGAACCCCTAAACAAGCTCCCCTCCCCTTTGTGCATCCCATTTCTTACACTACTTTAAGCTCACCCATTCCACCCCTGACAGAGCTTCTTCTGCCTTTCAGGGGAGGATGAATTTGAGAGCTTTACTTTTATTTACTATTGCTCCCAAAGGAGCAGATTCCAGGAAAAAAAGTGATTTTTGAGAGAACTGTGACCACCAGATAGCACTTGGGAGTGACTGGTAAGACCTTCATCAGCAATTTTCAGGCTCCAACAGCTGTCCATTAGTAACAAGATTTCTGATCTCAGGGGCTTGGGCTGGGTTTAATCTGTGCTAACCACTCTGAGGACATATTTCATTTAATAATGCAGCAGAGTGGTGGACAAAACCCCAGCAATCATTTCTGCTGCCAAAGCAAAACAACCTTGATGAAGGTGAGCAGCCTTGAAGGGTGATTTGAGATATAAGAATGAGTAGACCATGATACTTACAGAGCACAACCATCCTTAACCTGCCCCAAGGGACGCTGCTGATTGGAAACTGGGATTTCTCTGCAGGAGAGAAAGGCCAAATCTTTAGAAATTTGTTTTCATTCCATTTTGGAGTGAAATTCTAAATGTAGCTTTCATGACACAGAAAGTTCTGAATAAATCTTGCTCAAGCTAATTATTAAATGTCATTTGCTTTGGTCTGAGGAGGAAAAACTTTACTTTCACGGTGATGTATTTTAATTCTGCTCAATCTTCCACACATTATGGGGTTGTTTCATTTTAACATCTGTGGAGAAGGCCAAAATGTGCAGAATGCACATGTTGCATTGTTTAAAGAAAAATGGCAAATTCAAAATTACTCACTGTGACTTTTTTCCCATTAAAAATGTAATCAAAACCACTATGTTCTCATAAAAAGCATTTGTTTTCAAAAAAATAAAAAATAAAAATCTGTGCTCTGGAAAGCTTCCTATTTTGCTACAGCTGGAATTCACAGTGAGATGCTGACAGAAAAGCACCTGGTACCTGCTCCATTCTTCCCATACATACAGTGGTTTGACCTCTTTCAAGAGCAGTGGGATCATTTAGGAGAGAATCACACAGAGTCCTGTGATGATTTTTTTAACTGATTTTGTAAAGTAAGGGAGGGGGCCTCGGTTCTTCATTCAAGACTAGTAGGAGAGGTATGTGATAATACAGGCAACACCACTGAGCAGTTACAATAACACTGATGTTGCAGAATTAATATTTTGCTGGAGAGGTTGGTGGAGTACACACTATTTTTCTACGGGAAGTTCCCTGCTCAGACCTAGGAGTCAGAAGTATTACAAAAAATTGTGCATGCTCCACTGTCCAGAGCGTATCTGATTTCCCCTTGTGCTTGAACAATTTGCATTTCCTACTTTCCAATTAAATTTCCCTCCTAGATGTGAACACTGCAGGTTTGCTGAGAATAATACAGGTGTTCACTGGACCTTAAGGGACAATACTGTGCATTAAGGGATGCTTATTGAGATGCTAGACCTGCAGCCCCAGGGCATATGCTGATAAACATTGCCCCCAAATCATGTTGGCACAAAGTATTACTAACTAGTGGGATTTGCTGTAAGAACTGCCTGTGTGTGGCCAGGCACACAATTTTCGTCCTTCACTGATGGGTAATTCACCAAATAGGTCTTTTATCTTTTGACAGAAGGGGAAATGGGAACATTCAAGACAATTATCTCCGTGTAGGTGAGTTACACAGATTTAATCAGCTCCCATCAACTGAACAGGACAACTTCTACCAGGGACACAAATGGTGTGGACTGCAGCATTATGCTTATTAAAGAGCCTGGCTTGGCCTTCATTAGGATTAGTGGTGCAATTGTCAGAGACTCCTAAATAATTTAGGAGCAAAAGTCATTAAAGATAAGAAATGTCCTTCCAGCAAATCTGAGGCACTTCTGAAAATACCACTCAAGATTATTAAGTCTAATGTCCCAGTCAAAGGCAGGGACACAGCTCTGCCGTGTCCCATGAAGAACATCTTTTTTAAAACTCTGTATCCCTAAAAGATATTGAATAGTACTGTCAAGTCACTTCTCCTTGACTGCCTGAAAGAAGTATTATTATTTTTTTAACAAACCATCTGCTTTCATAGCTGTTCATTGCTCCACAAACATGGTGACATTTGTGTAAACACTGAGAATATCCACAAATGCTGTAAATGGTCAGAGGATGTTTTCTAACATATGAACATGCAGTTGTATTGAAATGAGTGCTCCCTTAACCATACCATCAGCCATGTGGGGCCATGGGATGACAGACTTAATTTCTTGGGCTGCCCAAAGCACAGACAGAAGAGCAGGAGCAATGAAGAAGAGATGCTAGATCCGGGATCTCCATTGTCTCCTCTTTCAGGGCTCTTTAGAGTCAAAAAGTCACCATCCTCTTGCTGTCAGCAATGGGGTTTCAGGCAGAGTAGCTGAGATAGGAAATTTTCTGGCTGTAGGCAGGCGAGTCTCTCATATAGCTAATTGACTTTCACTATGTTATTGGGTGCTGCTCAGTCCCCTGCTGGTGCCAATACAGGAAAAGCTCCAGAAAGAATCAATCATCTGCTTAGCTGAGCATAAAAAGAAGCGTTAGCATGGCCTCAGGGATGTGGAGGAAAAGAACCTGAGAAAATAATTGCTGCAAAGGAAACAATTCTGCCTGCTGCTAAAACAGCCCTGGTAGTAGAGAGGAGTCTTGCTCCATTCAGGGACACCGGAATTTCTTCTAGGGGAACCGATATTTCCAAGTTCTTGCAGTAGTGATAATAGACGGAAAAAAGTGATCTGTGCCTAGCAGAATTATTTCCTTCCTGTTTGCTTTGCCAAGGCATAAATCACTTCCCTATTCCCTGGGGTATGATTCTGCTTGTTGAAACAGGGAACCCCTCAACAGCAACATTTATTTACTCTTCATTTCCATCTGCCTAATACCGCAGGAAGCAGAGTGAGCTGCAGCCTGCAGGACCCTGCTCCAGCAGCAGCCCCAGGTCACAGCAGGATCTGTGCCTACAGTCTCCTCCTCGCATCAGAGATTTGGGGCACATTTCTAAAGGAAATGATGGCCTTCCCCCTGTAGCACCTCCCTTCATTAAGCCAAAGGGCTGCTTATCCAGCAGAGGACAGCAGCAAATGGTGACCAGTCTGGGATCTCCACAAGGCACTGCAAGAAGAGGAAAAGCTGTAAGTCACATCTTCCCCCAGACCCTCACCTCTCCTCTTTTTCTCCATCTTGTTCTCTGATAAGAGGAAGAAATTCTTTACTCTGAGGCTGGTGAGACACTAGAACAGACTGTCCAGCGGGGTTGTGGATGCCAGGTTGGATGGGGCTTTGAGCAAAGTAATCTAGTGGAAGGTGTCCCTGCCTGTGGCAGGGAGGTTGGAACTATATGATCTTTAAGGTCTCTTCCAACCCAAACCATTCTATGATTCCTTCAGCAAATCCTGCCTACACCAACATATCATCTCTGATGGTAAATCACTCTCCCATGAGAAGTATGACCTCTGCTGATGTCCAAGGCAGAAATATTGTCCCTGGCAGTGATGGGTTCTTTCCTTAGCCTGTCCTCTAGATCCTGGAATGATCACTTGGCTTATGGCTTCTTCATGATCAGGGGTAACCTCTCCTTCCCCACAACCACAAACCTGGGGATTAATCCATTCTCCAGAGGTTTGGTTCAGTCCAGCCAAGTCAAAGAGATGAAAAAAATCCTGTGCTGAAGTTCTACTAGGGGAAGAAATCAGTTGTGGTGGGGTAGCTACCTGTGCAAGTTTTGCAGTTCTCAAGCCAGATTCCCCACTACTGACAGCACCAGAGAGGCCAAGGGACTCTTTTCTTTTCCTGGAACCAGCTAGTTGATAAATTCAGTGGCAGCCAAAACTTATTAAGCCACAGAGTCCTTTATAAATAAGGAATGCCAAAGAGACAAGGCCAGATTCTCAACTGATAAAGCTGTATTGATCTTTTCCAGTTTACAGGGGGCTGCCCTGCACAGCCAGTGGTTGCCTGCTGCTGCAGCAGGGGGTGAAGCATCCTCACCCCACAGCCAGAGTTCTGCCTTTTCACTTTGGGGTCGCTCTTCAGCCTGCTCTGTGTGTCCTTTTCTGCACAAATATCTGCACAATCCCTTTGTATAGCTGTTTTTTAAAAGGTGAATAAGTGTAGATGTTATGCAGCTTACATTATAGAGTGCTTTCTAACAGTAAAGACTTAAGTGCCTTGGGACAGTGCTTAGTACCCATCAGCGCTGGCTTTTAGTTAGCTGAAATGGATGAAAGAGAGCTGATGCTGCCCAGAGGCAGGAGGACAGTGAGTGACCTCCTGGATCCCTGCCAGCCCTGTTTTCCATCATTTATCTGCTGCTGGTAACCAGTGCCAATATTAATGACCATCCTCATGACAGTGATCTACCTCTCATGAAAGAGACAGGCAAGGGAAAAAGGTGAGGAAACAAAAAAAGGTGAGGTTAAATTGACACAGAGTCTTTCCTTGTCCTCCTTTGCAAATGTGGTCACAGGAGGGTTTGCCAGGAAAAGTCCTGCCAGGTACATCCTTGGCAGAAGGAAGGGATAACCCCCAGCCCAAAGCGGGGATTCAGGTCTTAGGTAGACCTGGTCTCCTTCTTGATATGCTTTTCTATCCCCATTGACTGCCAAGGTAGCCCACAACTACCCTCCTCCAAATGTAGCCAGTGTAACTTGGAGTCCTGCATGCAGGGCTCAGGGAGGTGCAGCTCTGAAGGGGTTAAAACCACCACTTGACACTGTTTCTGTTCCAGGGAGCACAGCTGGTGATGGAATGATTGAAGCTGAGCACCTTCCCTGTCCAGAAACTCTTCTTTCACCTGGAGCAAAGGTAGCAGCTGAATACATTTTAAATTTCCTATAATAAGTTCCCTGGGAAGTCCTCCTGTCTTACAGGCTCCTGACTTCTCACCTTTAAAGTGTGTTTTCAGGCTAGTTACCACATTTGATCGCTTCATCACACCAGAAGTGACCAGGAGTATGTTCATCATCTTTGGACAGCCCCTTTTTCAGACCTGGTGAAGAATGGGAAGGTAGGTCTGCTGCAGCTATAGTCCCAATCCATGCAAAGGACAGAGACCTCAGGTCCCAGAGGCATGGTCCCTTCCTCCGTGTTTCCCATTTCTGAGTACAGGGCAATTGTCATTTATGAAGGGTGCAAGAACCACTGGCTGCCTGAATTACAGCCAAGGCCTTTTTTTTTGTTTCAGCACCTGGACTGACTGGTTTTCCAGTGAAGGTTAAATCATATTGCTGCCTGGGGATGGATTTTCAAATTATCTGAAAGATACCAGTAGAATATGAAGAAGCAGGTCCTCCTCTCACTCCTACCTTTTTTTATTTTAGCATTTCCAAGTTTCAGTACATGTCTTCCTCATACACCTGTTTTAGGGGCTTCATTTGCCCCCAGGGTGAAATCAGTTTCTCTTTTTATAAAAACGTCTAGATTGTCTGTGCAATTTGTTCCAAAGGCATGATGCAGTAATTGAGGTTTCTTTACTTGTCCTCTTCCCCAGTGATGCACTGATTGAACATCCTTTTCATAAACTTCTTTCTTGCTTCAAATGAAGTGAAATAACATGGGAAATAAGCTGGTATCTATACATTGTTCATAATTGATTTGATACAAATATTTGACAGTTCTGAAACTCAGTTCTTGGAGCAGATTGCAGAGTACTTCTCAGTACTCACCCAGAAACTGCTTTTTTTTCCCACAAAGTTGTCCCTCTTGAGAGCCTTTACTCCTAAAGTTTCAGCAAATGGATACAAAACTTTCAGAAAGTAAATTAGCTGTTTGGGGGATTTTTTTCCCTTCTAGACTGTTTTCAAGATTTCAGTTTGTTATGAAATGATTTGGGGCTTTTGCCAAGATCTACTTTCTGAAGAAAGGTTGCTCATTTGCTCTGTTCTGTTGAAGCCTGCCTCTCCATACAGCAGCTCTGCAGCCCATCTGGAAGCACACTGTAGCAAGTGCGGGGAGAAATGGATCCCTGGGAGCTGTAAATGACCTGCTGTTCTGCCCCATAGCACCAGACCAGGCCGTGTCCCCACCCAGGGTGATGGATAATCCTTCCAATCTGTAAATCAGAGTTGCAGCACCTCTGGCTAGCTCTTGGGCAACCCTCCTTCCTTCCATGCAGAGGATGATGGATGGGCAGGGGTGCTCTCATGTACACCAGCTTCTCTTGGGAAGACATGGGAAAACACTAATCATTGTGACATGGTGAGATACTAGGGCACTATTTTTTAGGCAGTGTGGAGGAGAGAAAAGGGAGTCACAGCTGAGTGAGGACAGACTAGAGGTATGCATGCTCAGAGCAGGGATAGGCAGCGTATTCAGAAATGGCCTGGAAAGGCTGTGGGCACTGAGGTGACAAAGTCTGCTGGCAATCCTGTTTTTCAGGGTAGTTATGCTGAGAAGAGCATCAAAAGGGCCCTTGACACCAAAAGAGCAGTAGAAAAACTGTAACTGTGTTTGTACTATTTAAGGCCAGAGCAGAGAATTAGATCATCACCAAGGCCCAATCCTCTGCACAACACAGGCTGAGACACCTCATCTTATTACCTTCCTTCTGAGCCCATAAGCTGCCCTGGTAAAGACTGTGCTGCCCAACTCACCCCAGCCATCAGGCCAAACATGGAAGTACTGATCTGAAGACTACCATTTCATTTACTTCAGCTGGAGACCCATGTCCCACATCAGCTCTACATGTGAGGAGAAGCCATGGGGATCTCTTTCATGCAACAGCTGAGACGGGCTTCCTAAGGTCACCCTCAGTCACACTTAAATATCTCAAAATATTTTGGATGTTTAGAATTCATGTCTAAAATTGTAACCCATTGCTGCTGAGAAACAAACACCAAGCAAGAGTATGGGCTTCTTCTCAGTATCTACTGGCAAAGGCTTGTGCCAAGTTTGGGCTTGCTTATACTCATGCAAAAGACTGTCTTTCATTGCCACTTGCACAGCAGGGGACTGGAGGTGGTACCTCATCCTGTGCCTTGGAAAGGCGTGGTATTTTCAGGGAACTGTACTGAGAACTGGAAATGTTTCACGCCTACTTCAGCCTCAAGGTACTGAATAGTTGTGACTCTCTTAAAACATGATGCCTTTTTGGTTTTTATGAGTCTGGCATAAGGTAAGCAGGGGATCTAAATGAAGAATCCAAGACTCTAAAGGAACAATTCTGAATTGCAAACTGTGTGGCAAAACATAAAGAGGTAGCTGTCCTAGGAAAGAAAACTGAAAATGTCTTTGACCCACTGAGACATCAACTATATTAGCTCAGCCTATTCTACATGAAGGAGCTGTAAAGTATCAGGGTGAAAACCCCATGTGGACATTGCTTTTGTTACTAAAATACTCCTACCAACTTTGACATCAGTGCAAAGAGGTCAAACACTTGCCATGGGTCTTATTCTCTAGCCTTCAAGCAGGAGGAATGCTCTATGTTCAGCTCTCCAAGATCAGTTTTCCACTTTACCACCTCAGTGAGCTGTAGACAATTCTCAGTCACGTTTGGCCAAACTTCTTTAAAAAATGAGATGCGTTAGTAATCCTGTCTCTGGTTCTCAGAGGTCTTTTGGGTCTTGCTTGTTGACCTGTTTGAGCTCACTGCAGCAGAGGAGTAGCAACTCTCACAATCCTGAACTCCTAAATATTTCATAGATAAAGGTGGCTGAGGAGAGGAGACAGAAACCTGAATTACTGCACCCACAGACAGAAAAGCTTCTGCCTATTTTTTAAGCATTAGGGAGATTTCCAGAGAGAGAGAGACATTATGTGTAAAATCCATGGGAAATCTGTCTTCATAAGCCTAGCAGCTCATAGTTTTCCTTGGGTTTTGTTACTTTTTACAATTTGCAAATTCATTTATACACACATCTGAGCATAAGAATGAAATTCTTGAATTTCAAGCCAGCATCTGGAGCAAAAAAGGCATGGCAGAAAGATCACCAAAAGCCACCATATCTGTGCTAACTGAATAGATGCTTCAAAGTCCATCTCTGCACTTTGAATGCTATGCCTGACGATTGCCGAAGGTGCAGGGAGTTCAGAAATCAATCTGTAAATTACTAATGTAGGTTATAAAGAAGTAGTATAGGGGAAAAAAACCCCTTAGAAATAGCTGAGGTAAGGTACTGGAGCTCTGCCTCCAGCAGTCCTCTGACTCAGGTGTAGGAGGAAGGCAGGAAAGCCTCAACAGATAACTCCTATGTAATAACCATGCAGAGAGCATGGGTTCCCAGAGCTGGCATTATGCCAATAGCCAGGGTTGCTTGTTTTCCTTCTTTATCTGCTGGGTCTGAGACCAAGCAATTTTTCTGGAAAGTGTAATCAGCATTCTGGGTGCCAAGGGCACAACTACCTGCAGAATTTATCATTCTTGAAGGGAAGACTTTGCCTCCAATATCAGGATGGGGAAAAAAGGCAAAAATTACCATTCTCCCTAGGGCAAAGTTTAAAAAGAAATGCGAGACAGACAGCTTCGTTTCCTATTTCCTAGTACTTTGAGAAATGATTTGTATTTTTTAAATATGTATGTTTAAAATCCTCAGCATATGCCTACACCAGTTTTGTCTGAATCTTCTTCTCCTTGTGCATTTAGTGCCAGGTATTTGGAGGAGGAGAAGCAGGACCAATCCACTGGCATGGATGTTGGTGGTGCCCACACACAGCATGGTTGCAGTGTACATGTGTACATGCCATACTGGCCCTTTTCAAGATGCATTTGTGTAAATATGTTGCATAAAGACTTTGAGCCATTATGTCCACACATGCACACAGTAAATAATCTTGGATAGGGTTTGGTGGTGGTGGTGGTGGTTGATTGTTTTGTTTCTCCCAAATCAACTCTTAAATCTTTCACGAGCAGTTGGCACACCATTATTATTGACCTACGGAGGTGAAAAAAGTCTGGCTGGACTTACCAGGGGATAGGCTTAGAAGGGAACTGCAGGAAGTTTAAATATTTGCAGAAGGATTAAATTAAATGGAGTTTAAGGAATGTATCCCCTTCTGATAACATTAAAGAATTAACACACACACACACAAAATCTCTCCTTGCTTAATCCTTAGGGAAAGTAGGAATAAATGAATTATTGACTGGCACAGCATTTCTTCCTCTCAGAAAATCTCATGTTATCTAAGAAGCACCAAAAAAAAGAGAAAATCATAGAACCATAGAGCAGTCCAGGTTGAAAGGGATCTTAAAAGATCATCTGGTCCAACATTTCATGGGAAAAGCAGCCTAGATGAGATTACCTAGCATCCTGTTCAACTGCATCTTGAAAACCTCCAGTACAGAGGACTCTAACACATCCCTGGGCTGGTTGTTCTTACTGTAAAAAAAGAGAAATTATTTCTTATGTTGAGATCTCTTTTTCTCCTTCACCACTGAGACATCTGGAGTCACACTGAATTTCATTTTGCCCCTGCCTCAAATTTAGCAGAGATTTCTGCCTCAACCTCCCATCAGATCTAATTCCCCAAATAATTTTTTAAAAATACAAAACTCAGACTTACCCCACTGGGGCTGTATCTAGTTCCATAGTCCATTCTGTTGTAATACTAAAAAGGGAAATTACAGAATGGTGGATTTCTTGCCAACTCTGTGTCCAGCCTTCAAAAACCACGCAGCAATTCAGCAGCACAAAGGTGAGATTCACTTCTGTCCGTGCTTTCCAATCAATGCTTGTCTTGTGGCCCCAAAAAAATCTTCTTGGCTGGAGACAGAACAGACACAGAGATTCCAAATGTGTCAAAGATCAGTGACCTAGAGAGGAGTAGAGCAGAGTAGTATAGCAGCAAGAGCGTATGCCAAAGCAAACCTGTGCCACTAGCAGGGTCAAGCAGTTCAATTCCAACCAAGACTGAAGTAAATTTATAGCGGGGAGTTTCTGACTGTACTTTCCTCCAGCCATCAAGATTGTCTGAGGCTGAAGCACTTGCCCTTTGAGGAGACACTGAGGAAGCTGGGTTTGTTCATCCTGGTGAAGAAATGGCTTAAGGGCACCTAACAGTACACCCCCAGTACCTACAAAGAAGCTGTTGAGGAGGCAAGCCAACATCATGCTAGTCCATGGAGGAAAAAGGAATAAAGTTGAAATAATAAGTTCCAGCTGGATTTAAGGAAAAAGACTTTATTACAAGGATAGTCAAGCACCAGAATGGCTTGTCCAGAGAGTTGGTCAAATCTCAATCCATGAAGAACTGACAAAGTCCATTCTGGATTACAGACCTCCAGAGGTCCCTGCTAATCTGAAAGATCCTCTGATCTTGTGCAATAGGTTAACTTCACTGCTTTTCTGGATAGAAAGATCTTTTCCTGGTTTCGTTTGTGCCTTTGTTTCTTCTGTCTGGCCATGGTTATGTTCCTGGAGAGTGAACATTCCAGGCCAAGAGCTGGGCTGACTGTTTCATGCAGAAAGAAGAAATATTTGCTTATTGTCACTGTAGCTGAAACCACATCAGAACATGCTTCATCTCTCATTGCTAATTTGAGAACTGAGGAGTCTGCACCAGTTATACAAACTTGTGAGCAAGTTGATGTCAAATGGGTTTGCACCATCAGGACACAAATCCTCCAGCTACTTGCTGTGGGGAGACATATTGCTATTTAAAAGTTACACCACTTTAAAAGACATCACTCCAAAGTCAAGCAGAGAAAATACCAATTTTAAAGTGTTTGGGGATTTTGTGTTGGACTACAGTGTAAATCCAGACAGGAACACTTCTGAAAGTCATAGCAGTAACTCCTTATTTCCTCCTAATAGCAGTAATTACAGCTGTGAATGATGAGTTGATAAATTCTGCTCATAAAACTGAGACAGTTAGTACATGCATCACAGGCATCTCATCTTACACATTGTCCAGAGTGTTATGACCTGCAGCAAAGGCAAGCTGTATACCACTGCTCAGCCAAAATGCTTGACTTGCATTGAAGCCAAAGGGAGAAAACAGTGCTCATTCTATTGGGACCAAAACAAAGAGGAGAGGTAGTAAAAGAGGTCTCTTGATGGGTCTGCCAGGAGGAGATGGTGCCAGAGAGGTTCAAGGTGGATTTGATTGAAGGCATCACATTATAGACATGTACATGTATTTTGAGGCTTTGTCATTCTTCACACCAAGAGGTGTGTGCAGGGAGAATGCTCTGCAGGGACAAGGATGTGCCTAGGAGAAGTTGCCCACATCTCCCTGCTGCAGCATGGAAGTCCCACCACCACTGACAGTGGCGAGATGCAGCCCCAGAGGTGTGCTTCCCAGTGCTCATCACCCCTGGCAGGCAAAGAGGGCACAGGAGAAGTCTCCTGGAGCTGTCAATGCCACAGGGCACATAATGAAGTCACTTGCTGGGAACACTTCCCTTGATTAAAAAAAATCATCTCTGCAGCAAGAGTGAAACTGGGAAGTTATCTGCATCTCAAATTATCTGCAAGCATCTTCAGCAACACATAGAATCATAGAATCATTTTGGTTGGAAAAGACCTCTAGGATCATCAAGCCCAACATCTCCCTGATTCCTAGATCATGAAGCACCACATCTACTCGTTTTTTGAACACCTCCAGGGATGGTGACTCCACCACCTCCCTGGGCAGTCATCCTTCAGTAGCCAGCTGCTTCTGCATGGACTGCTGTAAACATCCTCCTCATGTGCAGCTCTGAGTGCTGTTTCCACTCTGATTGGTGATGTGCAGTTTCCTAGTGGAGTGTACACTGTGAATCTTGCAACCAAACAGATCACTTGCAACTGGTTTTAAGCTAGAAAAGGAGAGATTTAGACTGGATATTAGAAAAAAGTTCTTTAATATGAGGGTGATAGAGCAGTGGAATGGGCTACCCAGAGAGGTGGTGGAGGCCTCATCCCTGGAGCCATTCAAGGTCAGGCTTGATGGGGCTCTGAGCAGCCTGCCCTAGGTAGAGATGTCTCTACTTGTGTAGGGAGGTTGGACAAGATGACCTCTAGAGGTCCCTTCCAGCCTAAAACATTCTATGATTCTATAACTGGATTTCTGTGAAACAGTCACTCTTTTGTGAGCATTCAGCCCAGCATGCTGGCGGGTTTTGCAGGAAGTGAGCAAATTACAATTGTTGATACATTAAAATGAAATTCAGCTTTCACACTTTGAAGGTTTGCAGGAAGACAGCAGATAAGGCTGAATCATTCAAGAGCAGCATGGCACACCTGAATCCAGCCCCTACAGTCCAGTGTTGAAGGGATCTAAAGGTCCCCAAAGGGCATCAGGGGTAGGACTCAGTAGATCTGCACAACTGCAGCTATGGGAACAAGTGTAACAGCACAGTTCAGCAATGCTCACCCTTCCCCAGGGAACAAAACTTTTTCCATCACCTGCTGATGTGGGGGGGGGGAATAAAAGCAAAAAAAATAAAATCAACCACACCCCAGCCTTTTGCCACATGAAGCTGGTGGCTGCTGTAAGGTTTTAAGCTCCACAGATGGAAAGTAGCATATTGCTTGCAGCTGCAGCCCATAGTCTCAGTGCTACAGACACGTTAGACAGTGGGAAGATGGGTAATGCCGTACATATGAAAATAGGAACATGACCAGAGCACACTGCACAGTCAGCTGTGGGAGGCAGGTTTATGATTCAAAGACTCTGGAGAGCTGAGGCTATAAAATACATAGGGTTCTTTTTTTTTTTTTTAATCTAAAGATCTGTATTTAATTTTAATTGCCTTTTTAGACAGGCTCTGTGTGTTCTTTCCAAAATAAGGAAAAATACTTTAACCTCACAGCAGATAGCTGCACAGTAAAGGGGCTGCTGCAAGGCTGAGTTTGGGGCTATATTGTGTTTTAACCCAGCAGGCAATCAAACACCACACAGCTGATTTGTCCATTTCCCCCAGTGGGATTGGAAAAAAAGGTAGAGTTCATGGGTTGAGGTAAAGACAGTTTAATAGGACAGAAAAGGAAAGGAAAATAATAATCACAGAATGATAGGGGTTGGAAGGGACCTCTGGAGATCATCTAGTCCAACCTCTCCTGCTAAAGCAGGTTCACCCAGAGCAGGTTGCACAGAAAACATATCCAACACATTCCTTACAGCAAGCTCCACAGAAGCCACCTCACAACCTGTTTACCAGCTGCAGGAGGGATGCACCATGGAGGCACCCATGGAAGCAAGGGATGCAAAAAGCTGAAGCAGCATCTGACTGCAAACATTGCACAGGGATGGAAATCACAGCAGGGCTGGAGGGGAGTACATGAGGGAAGAGACGTTATCAATCAACAGGATCAGCACAAGGAAACGTACAAAAGTCAGAGGACACTCAGGGCTGTATGAAGAGCTGCAAGAGCAGAACAACTCATGCCTTCATTTAGCCATGAAAGGCCCTTATGCATATGCACGTCTGTGGCTTGCTAGTTGGAGGTCGGATAATACAATTCACAGTAAGAATGTAATTTGTTAGATGTGGGAAGCAAAAAGGACACAATAAATTTGCTGGAAAGAATGCAGTTTTGAAGGTGCTGACATGAATCACAAATTGTGTGAAATTTGTTCAAGAGAAATGGGTAGCTCAGAGTCATTGAGATGCTTCATTTCACCTTTTCTTTATGCATATGCTTCCATTCTGATTGAAAGGAGATTTTTACTTCATTTTCATATTTTAAAGGAGTAATAGAAAGAGATAACTTGAAAGTTCTATGAACTATTTTAGCATAAGCCAGATGTTGCAAAAAGATAAGCAGGATTTTCTTTTCTTACAGCTGTCAACCTGTGAACATGGGCACTTTTTAAAACCCAAATACTGTTTGTACATATCATATCATATTTGAATACCATATCCTTATGGGCCAGTCAAGTCAGCAGCATGCCTACAAATGACAGAATCTTAATTAACAAGAGAAAATCAAGGGTTCCAAGGTATAATAAGTACTTGAATAAGAGCACTGCTGAAGGATATGGGTCTGTGACCTCTTCTACAATGTGTGCCCTCATGGAACAGCTGTGATGGCTGCAAAGTTGATGCACATTTTGTTTTGCACCAGAAAGGAAGGATCTCAAGCAGTTAATTTCTCTTGAAACAATACAGTAGGAACAGAAAACTATTCTTCAGGAGGTCAATGGCAGACCTTTCACAGGGGCACCAAAGAAGTCAAAACAGAGCACTTATGTAACCTTGGCATGCTAGGTTTCCCACAGCAATATGGAACATAGCCCTGAAGGACTCTGTGCTGCATAAAAATTCCTGGTTTGGGCCAATAAAGCACAAGCATTAAAGCATAAAGCTTGCAGAGGTGAAACAGCCCTCAGAAGGACGAATGTTGCACCATTGCCAGAGGCAGGGCAAAAATCTCATTCCCGATTCATTGATACAGGATCATTTTTTATTGGCTAATGCTGGTTCAGGTAACTAAAGGAGGTGGGAAGGACAGCAAAGCCAAGGTATCATGAGGAGCAGAGCACTATGTTGTATTCAATCTTGTATCCTTCCTATAGCCTAGCACTCAGGTGTGAAAGTCAAAGGACCAGCTTTGGCAAAATATTCTATTTTGTGAGCATAATAAAAACTAAAACTGAAGTGCCTTTGAGTTTGCTCCCAAATACCCTAACCAGTTCTTTGTTCAGAAGTGTATTAGCTGTATGGTAGCCCTATATCCTCTGGCTGTGAATTGCAAATATCCCCTCCCTGAATCAGTGCACAACATTAAACTGAGTATCTTCTGCATCTCACGGCCACGCTCTTGGGGGTATTACCTACTGAGAACAATCCTAGCCTTCTGTATGGGGTTTTTCTTCTTCATTTTCCCTCCACTCTCCTTCTTAGAAAAGTTTTATAAGGAGTTTTTCCTCCTCTATAATATTCAGCATATATAAAGGCTGAAAAGTTGCAGCCCAGACCAGTAACAGAAGTGATCAACTATAGCAGCTGTTCTCAGAAAATGTTAGCAGCAGAGGGTATTGCTTCCTCCATCTTAATTAACCAGAACTGGCCACTGGTTTTACTCCTTCCTGCCTCTTCCTCCCCATCCCAAAGTAAAAAAAGTTTATGAATTATGGGATGTCAGTTTGTAACAAGTGGCACTTTAGGTTTGTGGTCACCTGAAAACAGTATTTTGAAGAACAATACAATTTGCATTTTAAAATCTGATTAAAGAAGAACCATTTGTTATTGCTGATCATTTGCCTGCAATTAAAACCTTGAAGATATTTTTCATTTCAGCATCTCACTTCAGAGCAAAAAGCAATTGCAAACCATCTGCTTTCTACTCACAACTCTTGGAAGTAACTCCAAGGCCTGAAAGGAACCACACTTTCATCTTAGCTGACACCCTGACTACCCTCTGCATCAGAGAGACTTAACATCATAATCCAAAGGCCTATCACTTTTATTAAGATGAAAATTTAATAACACGAATTCAATACTGTACTATCAAACTTCTGCCTCCAAGAAGACTTCTCCCAGATCCAACACCAATTGCCTGGAGGTTCATTCCTCAAACATACCTGCACTCAACTCTACTGGGGCACTTTTAACATCAGCTACAGAGATAGCCTTCCCACTGAGATGAAAGGAAATACATACCAGCAGTGAGCTTTCCCCTCACTGCACTGCCTGTGCTCCTGGGCTTGCACCCATTTGCCCTCTGCCACAGCAACCTCCTCAGGGAGGCAGTGGCTCAGAGTTGGCTCCTCACCTGGGTATGGCATTACCAAATCTCCTTCCTGAACAACATAAAGGGAACATCTCAGTGTTCCCCAAGCCAGTGATTCATGATCATACCTCTCCTGCTGGAGCTGCTCTACTACACACGAGTCACAGGGAGCCAAACAAGGAGCAGAAGGAGTTACTGCTTCCACCCACCACCCTGTGAATACGCAGGAGTATGGCCATGTTGTGTTTTCCAGGAGTCCTGATGGAAGTGTCACTTTCCCTAATGCCATTGTGCCTAGAATCATAAACTGTATCGGGTTGGGAGGGACCTCTAAAGGTCATCTAGTCCAACCCTCCTACAGGGACATCTCTAACTAGGTCAGGTTGCTCAGAAGGACATGTTCAAGTGGAAAATAGCCAATGTCAGAGAGCAGTGAACCACACTGCCATTTTTCAACAACTTCTTAACTTGATAGTCTCTAGTATCAATCAGAAAAAACATTTCAACTACAGCTCTCCTCTGCACAGGCATCTTCAAGTTTTCTGCCGCTGTCAGCACGTCTGCCTCATCAAGGAGAAGCAGGAAAACTTCTAAGCAGAGGGATCAAGCAATCCAATCCCCTAAACATTTAGCTTCTCTGATTAAACACTTGAGGCTGAGGCTCTGAAGGCTTATCCTGGGGTGAAGCAGCCAATTAAACACCTGATGCTTCTGCAGGCTGCCGGTGAGGTGTCACTCCCAGCCTGCGTTGGTTGCCAACATTTGGTGGAAACAAAAGGAATTAATAATGCACTTTTTGAAAAGCAAGGCAGAAAATGACAGCCAGCTGGGGAGGAAACAACATGCTGGCAGCAGCCTCCCCTCTCCACCTGTCTGCACAGGGCTGCAAGAAAAACAGGGGTAGAGTGATAGTCACTTTGCTGTAAGGGGATAGTCAGCCCACCCAGCAGTGGGAGGTGTAGCAGGAGATCACAGCTCTTGGCTTTCCCTGATTTCCACTCCTGCTCTTTCAATCCTGATGCAGCCAGGCTCATGGCCTTTGCTGCCACCATCCCTGGTCCCTTTGCTAGGCTGCTGCCTTAAATCCTGAACCTTCAGCTCCCAGTCCCTGAGCCTCAGCTACGCAGAAGAAAGCAGCCTCCCCCCGTAAGCCAAGGTCTTGCAACACCTGAGTGACATCTGTCCCAGTGTCACCCCACACATTGCTCTGCCTCAAAACATTTACAGGTATGCATTTTACATACATCTTCTGCCCTTCTCAGATGCATGTGGCCTGGCAGCTCTGGCCAGTCTATCGGAAATCCAAGTGTACCCAGCAGCTCTCGATGGTGCTGCCAAGCATACACAATCCAAAAAATCTGCACACACAGCAAAGCCAAGTCTTGCTTTGCTGTCCTTATAGCCCCTCTAATGGTGTCTCCTGGCTGGAGGGACTCCGCCAAAATTTCACTGCCATCCAAACCAGTCAGGAGAAAGGTGAATCCTCACTAGCTCTTATTGATTCCTCACTATTCAAACCTCTTTTCAGAAGCACAGACCTGCTCTGGGTAATGAGTTGCACCATCTCATGTGCGGAGCAGATGCTGGTAACTTGTTCAGTGCAAACCTTTAAAACAAAGCAAACTGCAAAGCTAAAAACCAAATTTTACATTCTTGCATCTGTTTATAGAAAATGAAGATCCTGCCTTGCCTGAAATTATTATTTTCCTTTAAGGGGAATGAATAAAGCCTATCTTCTAATCATTTTTTAATTCCCTGAGTACTGAGAAAGCTTAAACAGGAAAATAAGGCAACCATCTCAGCAACTTACAGTCAAATATTCGTTGAGAATTGTCCAAGCATCAGCAGCACTACCTAACAAAAATGATCCTAAAATTTCAACTCTGCAGGTGGGTTTGCTTCAGGGAAGCTTAATTGCATTTTATTTCAATGTTTCTTTCCAGAACTTCATACATAATTATAACATTTTGTACACTAGCATAGAAAGAAGTGATGCTGTAGACAGAAAAAGACACTGATGCTGTACAGCAGAATTAATTTCTCCAAGTAGTAAATTGACACATGTGACATGAGGGTCAGACTGAGAGAAATAGAAAATGTTCCTCTGCAAAAATTGGAAATTGCTTGCATTATGATGAGGCTGTTTATTCTGCAGGTGCCAGAACAAATTAAAAATTACATATTGAGAAAATTGCCCCAACAAGCAAGAGTTCAGCTTCTGTGCAATCACAGCAGTGAACAGCTATACCTACCAGCAGGTCTCAAATGGGTTTGGAATTTTTTGGGAGGCAGAGGGAAGTACCTCATTATTATCACTATTTTACAGACTAGGGAAACTGAGACACAGAAAGATGAAGCAACTTGCCCCAGATACCCAAAAGGTCAGCAGCAGAGCTAGAAACAGAAACAGTCTCTTAAGATCCAGTTTTAGCTTCTGAGACATGCTCTCCCCCAGGGAGCAGTTGGGCTTCTTGTTACCTCCACCAAGGCTCTCTGCCAAGCTGAGAACATCCACAGGCTAACCTGGCCAATGTGCAGAACTCAGTACCAACAAATGACCTTTTGTAAAACCTGTGGTGGACCTGCCTGCTCCCTGGAGCAGATGAAGACCTGCATGCTTGCCTTTTGGGTGAATGCAAAGAAATCAGATATTAGTGACCAGAATATCATCCTGAAGGTTAAACTCTGAATGGGCCTTCCTCCACCCAGAAAGACTCTAAGAGAGCAGAAGAATTTTTTTTTCCCTGTGCAAAAGGGGTGAGCCAGGATTTGTCCTGCTCCATGAACATCACTGTGCACGCAATCCGTTTTCTCCTGATTCATCCACCTCTCCCCTGTCCCAGTTACTCTGCAGCGGCCAGATTAATGTGGAACGAGTTTTCCTCTAGGATCAGCAATTTATCTTGCCTTGGCAGCCCCCTAGATCCTGCCAAAACACTTTGTTCAGGCCTGCAGGGCTGGGAGTTTGGAGAGATTTTACTTTAACTCCAGCACAGCCATGTTAAGTGTGATTTGTGCCATTGCTAGTAAAAGGACATGAGCTTTCTACTGCCCTGACAGTGTGAGATCTCAGGGCACGCCTTGGCCCAGGCTAATTCTGCTTTCTTTTAGCTGTGACTCTAGGTGCAACGCCAAGTTTGTGTGAGAGTGATACTTGAGGTCCAAGTTCACAAACAAAATTCACAATGGCCAAAGAGCAGTCACTACTGGAGTGAGCATGTAAGAGTATGTAAGCAGATAATGTTAAGGAAATACAAAAAAGAAAACCCACTATTACTGTCAGGCTCCTCCACATCAAGATCTCAGGATAACTCCTGGTGAACATCAAGTTTCTCCACGTGACTCACACTGAAGTCCCAACTGAAGGACTCAGATGTGGAAGGGCCCACTCAGGGTGACATAAATAGGTGCAGGGAAGCTTCTGCATACAATGTTAACCATTTCATTGATGAGGCTTTTCTGATTGAGCCAGGGCAAAGCCCACTAATACAAGTAATATTGCTAATAATACTATTTTGTGCTATTTGGATTATTAGGATTTTATGAAGGACTACAAATAAGCATAGTTTAGGCAACATTTTGTGCATCCTTGAAGTCATTCAGGGAGAAAAAGTTGCACTGCCACCTGTGCTCTACCTTCTGGCAAATTTGTGTAATGTACACAGAACCCCACTGCCTTCTTTTCCACCACTCAAAGCACAATGGTAGGGTCTGAGCTTTAGTCACCTGGAGTGACTGGAAGCACCCCAGTTTGCAAGAACAAATCTTTGCATAAAGTACCATCTGAAATGCCCCTCCAGATAAGGTATTATTTTAATACAGATTATTTATAAATGAAGAGCCTGGTTTATTTATTCCACAC
>VYZX01023758.1:0-17007 GCA_013401335.1 Brachypteracias leptosomus
GAGCCCTAAACGGAGACAGGATCCTTCTGCAGTTTTTCTGGAGTCTTGTCCTTCCTACTTTAATAACTCAGTATCGTCAGCAAACTTTGTCAGCTCACTACTCACCAGCTTTGGGAGGTTATACTTATGTCCATATAGAACAGCAGGGATCCCAGTGAAACTCCACTGATGATTTTTGTTCACTGCTTGAGACCTGATCAAATTGCATCTTCTTTATCCCATCATTAAGCCAATTATCTAGCCAGGAGTTTTTCCCCTGCATAGGGCCATCTTGTTCTTCAAAAGCTTTTAGCGAAAGAATTTGTTGAAAACTTTTTCAAAGACTAAATAAGTTATGCAAGATCCGTATCTAGATTTCTGTTGAGATGCAACACTGAGAAACCCAATAGACTTTTAAGGCTTTGCTTCCTCTTTGAAAACACGTTGCCTTTTTCCAAGTAGATCATGCTTGTCCAAATTTCTATTTATCCTGTATTTTATTAAAGTTTTCACTAACTGATCCTATGCAGGTATCAGACTTCCATGTTGCTCTTTTGGCATCTTTTTCCTGCCTTCAATTTATTTTATTTTTTAATGACACCATAATTTTTATCTTCAGATACAAGCACAGCTTTAGGCAGGAATTTATAACCCATTATTTGTCTGCTTCATCCTCAAAGCTGCCTTGAAACTCCTGGGAGGACACCATCTGGTTCCAGTGAGCTCCTACTCTTCATTTTGTCCACTTGTGTCACAACTTTTTCTACAGTTATTTTAATTTCATATGGATCCTCTGACAAGTCTCTCAGACAAAAAGATTATAGCATGGGAGTCGATAGTACTTTCCATAGTGAACAGTGGTGTAAAAAACTAATTTAGTTTCTCTGCTATGTGTGCACCTTCTCTGAGTGTACTTCTTCTAGCCTTATCATTTATTGGCCATTCACGCTTTTTGTTGGTTTCTTGTCTCTATTGGAGGAAAGATTTATTATTATTTTTTGTTGCATGTTTATATTGAGTCTGTCAGTTTGATTTTTCTATGTATGCCTGTGTGTTTTCATTAGTAGGGTTCATTCTATTTGAAGGATGTCTTATAGTATCCCAAACCCTAGTGTTTAAATATTTTGCCTTCTTCCTGCTCTTTTAGAGGCTTTTCTTAATAGGGTTTATGTTTGGAATGTTCAATTTGTTTGAAATCAAGGTCCCATGACTGTTCCAGTAATCTGTTGACAAATTCTGAATAAACAGTTAATTCTTTCATCAGATAACTGATGTTTACGGATTTTTTCAAATTAATTCATTTGTAGTAGAGATAGTGAAAAGTATCTAGAATTCTAATCAGCTGATTTCTCATTAATTTGAATCTGTATATAAACAAACTTTAAATGAAAAAAAGATGTGGAAATTATTCAGCAAGGGAGACCCACAGAGATTTCTATGATTGCTATAAACATGAGGTATTCTAGACGGGATACCCAACAGGAGCTAACATATGAAAACCTGAACATTGTGCAGATTCCGTAAAAATTCAACAGAGCGAAGATGTCAGGTTTTTCTCTGTGGCTTATCCATCTCATCGTACATTGAAAAAAAAAAAAGACAAAAATAGGATAAATATTGTCAAGGTTAAATTCCTGTCTTGTCATGACCAAAATGTTATTGAGCACCTCTGTTTCACACAATACCTTTTTTTTTTAAAATACGCAATGTGTATTGAGGTCATACTGTGGGCAGTCTTTCCCACTGTTTTGGGGGGCTCTTGTAAATTGGAATATCATATTATGTTGTCAGTTACAGAAATTATTCAAGATTTCTCAGAAGTGCAAATGATATTCTGTTTGGTGATTTTTATTCCAGGTGAGGTAATAGGGAAGGGAGTTCAGAAGATGTCCTGGAGTCCAGATTTGAGGTGAGGTTGTGGAAATAAAGGGTCTGGAAAGGCACTTGGAGAAGGGGATGAGTTAAGAGAAAGTGAACTGGGAAGGAAGATTGTTTTATCTCTCCTGGGAAAAGAGAGACAGAGAATTGGGCCGAGGGACTTGAAAGCAGCATTTCTAACAATGATGAGAGTGGATGTAGCAACAGCACCCACCCCATGTTATCTACAGCTCTCTCTCAGAAAAGCACATCAAACAGGAGCTGGTTGTTCAGAATCCTTTGACTCCGCATCAAACTAATGAGCCTTACCTAATCTGAATGACTAAGTCTGAAGTCCAGATGCTTTCTTTAACCCAGATACAACTGCTTCCACAATCATAGCCTGAGATTTGCTTAGTTTGATCATTTACTTGTTTTGTTCTCTTAGAATAGAGGAAAGATACTTTACAAGCCTTTGAATAGGGAATTTACTCAATGAGAAGTGAATTCCTAAACTTTTACTAGGTAAACAATGGTATCGATTACTCATTTTGGATATGTTGATTATTAAGCAGTCAAATACATTAAAATCTTGGCTGTGGGATGAAGATGAGCACTCACAGGTCTGCCTTGTTAAGCAGAAGAAAAATTCACCTTGAAAAATTAGACATATTTACCTTATTTTTTGGCATGCAGTAAGTTAGATTCCCATGTTGGAGGCTGTCAGTAGATTGTGCTCACTGCACAACATGGAAAAAGGCTAAAGATTATCTACATAGCTCTCAAATGTTGAATAAGTAGTTGGCATGATAGTCCACTTTTGTCCCTGTTTTGTGTGTGTGTGTGTGTAGTGGCTACCACAAGCATTATAAATTTTGTAAATGCAGCTTTAGAGACTTTAATTAGCCCTAACTACCTCATAATTAATTCCTGCCAGGGCATCTTTTTCCTGCTTTTTCAAGAAAAGCTAAGCAGTATTAGTATCAAATTTGGAAATTAGCATTGGCTAAGGTCACAAGGTCATGAGTTTTCTGCTCTTTTAAGTATCTGTGGCAAAGATTATTCCCGGGTTTCTCTATTTGCAATGCTATTATTTAGAAGCCGAATAAGCAGCCCAGCATTGTCAGCTAAAAAAAAAAAAAAAGAAAACTGGGGATACCAGAGCAAAACAGTTTATGGGCCTCTCTTCATGCACACACTGGCACAAATAATGGAAGAGGATTAAATTTAATCTGCTTAGAAAGAGAGGCAAAATTTAAATGAGGTAAAACACAGACGGAAACAAGAGAAGCAGAGACAAGCAAAATCACTCTCAAGGCAGTTAGTCAGTGAAGTGCCCATTAGTTAACTGCTAACATGGCACAAGATACAGCATTTGTTTTATTTTATTTTATTTATTATTTTATTGCTAAAGGCAAGCCTCATGTATGTGCATAAACTACATTTCTGCAGGTTAATCTTAGGAACATGTATTTTTAAGACATAATTAATAGGAGCATCTGTGAATGATATAAAATCGGAAGAAATATAGATATTTTATAGAGAGTAATTCTATCCCACTCCTCTGCTATTCAAGAGATAAGAGCTGAAATGCAGCTTGGAGACAGACTCAGGGGAGTAACATGCATTGGAACTTAATGTACAGGAGCAAGAATGAGTCCCATTTCAATGGCAAGACTTTTTGCAAGGTTATGTAAAAGAACGAGGTAATTTCATATTTATTCCAATTAACACAGTCCTCCAAAAGCTCCTCAATAATATGAAGTATAAGAATTAACTAAAATACTATGGAAAGATGCTTCTGTCTGGAAGACAAATATTGCAACTGGCGATGCTTCTTCAAGGGCAGCAGCAGGCAGGCTGTCAACATCTACTTGGAAAAATAGTTTCCCCTGGATTTCTAACTTTCTTTACAAGTAACAGAAGTAACCGCTAAAGTAGAACAGCACACTGACATAAATGCCTGCCTATAATGCCATATTTGTATACATTCAAGACGTCTACTTAGCCTGCTGCTAATAATGTGTTGGTTTGTGGTTTAAGCTGGCATTAGGTACCCGTTTGATTTCATACATAAATAATGATGAATTCAGAGAATTGTCAGCTCGCAGAGGTAACACTACAGTTCGTAGTAGGACTCTCTGTTGACATCGCAGCTTGGCAAACAGCACTGCTTTGGTGGAGAAGGGGTGCTCAGCTAATTTGTGGCTTCAGGTCTCTTGCTCCCATTCCTGGCAGAATGCACATGCTTTTAGGATGACCTGTAGCTACAAAAATCAAGTTCTGAGGCTTCACTGTCAGCATTGGCTCAGTGCTTAAAAGTGTTTTCCTGCCCAGCCTCTTCATAGGCTTCACAGAAAGCTACTTACTGACTTCTCCAGCAAAAAAGGCAAATTTCATGTTCATACAAATTGAAATTTTTAGAGACATGGCAGAAGAAAAGCAGTGGAAGGGAGACAAAGTTCTCATGCCACCTTCACACAGATTGTTTGATAAGGTTTTGCTGATAGGCCAGTCATGGTCAAGAAGCCTTACTGGTCTATCCCTGAAGATGAGTTGATGAAAACTTTGTGTATTTATATTTTCTTTTTTCTTCTTCTTTTTTNTCTTTTTCTTTTTTTTTTTTTTTTTTTTTTAAATCTTCAGTGTCAAATTAGAATTAAAAAGTGCTCCTTATCACATGGAATCAAAATACCTTTTTGTCTTATTTTGACCTTTCCTGCATAAACTCTTACTAGGTTTAGTGTACCTGATATATTGATTCTGTGACTGCAGCCGCACATAAAATACTAAAATCTTACTTTAAGAAACCTAAAGCCAACCAGGGACAGGTTCACTTGCTTTGCAATATTGGTTTTCCATTGCATAAAGGACTAAAATAAACTGTGACTCTCTTTTTTTTTTTTTTTTTTTTTTAAATGCTGTTTTGATGTGCTTCTTTAACTTAATTTGCTCTCTTTGCTTCTGTATATCAGATAATTTACCTGCTGTCCTTCTTCCCCTTTAAAATGGCAAAGAATATTGGACAAAGTTGGCTTATCCCCAAAACGTTGCCATTCCTTTTCATGTGGAGGTTACATGTGCAATCAGTGAGTAATAATCTTCTAAGCCTCCTCTGATTGAGGTGTGGATGGAAATTGCTGCTGTGATTAGAATATGATTAGAGAACACTGTGTTCCTTATCAATTGCAAAGAGTAGGAGTTGAAGTGTCTAGACTTCAATTGAAAAGACATGTTTCTGGGCATCTAGAAAAAGGATTTCAACCTAGGACATCTGAAAAGTGTAGATTGAGGCTTAGCAGTGCTTGTACTCAGCAGTGATTTCGACTTCATTCTCAGACATTTGGCTGGAAAATGAAGCCAAGAAACTTAAAACCAGTAACTCAAACATGTTACTATCATCTTGGAAAACAGGACATACATATTTGTGACAAAAATAAGCACTGTCAGATTGATGACATGCCTAATTCTGAAAGTTACTTGTCCATGACTTTGTGTGGGCTTCTCCCTCCTAAAAAGCCTCTTCTCTCCAGTAACAAATAAGTAAGCCCTAATCTGTATAAGCTTTATTATAAGGCAATTAATGATGTTCTACCACTGAGGTCATTCATCAGTCTATGAGCTTCTCAAAGATTTAATATATTTATTATTCTTTGTTCCATTTTCCCCTACATCCAATATCTTTAGCAAAGTTGCTAATTATTTATTTTAGTAAAACCACAAATGCTCTGGCAATCATTGCCAACAGTTCAGCATTAATGAGCAGATCTCTTTTAACTAACCATTGCATACATTCAAATATGAGAAAGCATTTCGGTAAGGAAAAAGCTTTAAGCAATGTTATGTTGCTATAAATAGCAGTGAGGAATAAAAAAAATAACCTTTATTGAAGTTTGGCTATCATCCTGAGAACTGAATATTGTTGGACCATATGTATTATCACTACTGCTACTATTGCTATTGGGGCATAAATATTTTGTTCATGATGAAATAACAAAGGCAGAGGAGAACCACTAGCACTGCAGTAGTTACTTTCTGGCTGAACAGAGAACAAGGGAAGCTTTTGTCTTATCCTAAAATGCAGTTCAGTAGCCTATGAACCCAACACATTTTTATCTTTATCAGATATGTCATTCATGTCTGAACTCTGTAGAAAATATTTGAGGTATTATTAGAAATTTGTAATTTTTCAAAAGGTTAATTTAACAGAGAACAGGTTCTAATAGCAAATGGTTTATTCAGCCTCACTAGAACTCTCTTCTTCAGGGTCTACACTAGAAGTCAAGATCCTATTGTACCATCTGCTCTAACCACCTGCATATCCCTTGAGTTTAACATTTCACTAATTTATGAAACAAGGAGGTGTTGTGATATGAATTCTTGGAACCCTACTGTGGCTTGAATGCATACTGCAGCCTTCCAGCAGGATCTTCAGTAGGATCACTTTCCTTCCTTTCTTGTTTTCATAGAGTTGTAAGAACATCTTTTTGAAAATAAATTAACCAATTAATGTGAAAGATTGTCACACATCCCACATAGCTTCCTTTTGGTATGTCTAGTGTTTCTACGTCTGTCATGAAGTATGCACTGGAACTTCTTGCATAAATTTCAGTAGCTGTCTCACCCATGTTGAGACACTCATCTCCTTCTGTCTCCAAGAACTTCATTAGACCTTTTAACAGTTATAATTTTTTCACTGTTCATGAACAGGCAATCTCTGACCTCATCTTCACCTGACTCGTTGTCAAGACTTGTGTCCCCCAATGTCTAACATATATCTTGCAATCCAGATCTCCAGGTATTATCCTGATTTTTTGGCTAACTTGAAATGTATACTGGTGGACCACTACTATTTAACCAAGAGCTTCATTTCAGTCTTTAATAATCTGCTGCATCTCATTACTAACCATTAACTCTTCAGCGCTCTGCAGATTCAAATATAATTATGCCCATGTCCAAGCCATGGATACATGCTATTAATATTGTTATAAAACTGTAGACATTTAATTTCCTATTGTAATGTAGAAACCTTGTATAGGTTTCTTATATAACATTTTAATTCTTGAAAGTGTTCAAAGTTGGGTGTAACAGAGAACTTCAAAACATAGATCTGGGAGGCAGATGAGTTCTCTCCCCAAAAGAATGTCTAATTACTAGCTCACATATTCCCTGTGTGTGCACTTTACAGGTATGTGGCTACTGAGATGCACCTTCAGTTCAGTGCATTGACAGAGATTACATATGAGTCATTCTCTAAATCTTAGTGAAAACACAGAATGAGATATGTCCTTTTTTGAGAACTTCATAATTCGTCCTATACTGACATTGTTTCCAGATAAATTTTTATCTCTACTGAGTTTCAGGAATATTTGTATTATTGTATTTTTAAATCTTTGTTTTGCATTAGTTTCTCCTCAAAATACTTGTTAATTTTAGTTAAATTTGACTGTTTCCTTTTCTTAGCACTAGACATTTCAGCAGTATATAATTCTTCTATCATCACAGCTTTATTCAGAATAATATCTTATTTCATTTGAATGCAGTGAACACTAATTCTGAAAGTAGTGCCACATTTATATGAATGTCATACTGTGAAAATCTTTTCCAGTTACGGTCTTTTCTTGAGCCTAAATGCTAGCGGATGTATCTTGCACTGATTTCCAATGCTGTTGTTGCTCTGCAGAGAGTTTCCTTCTTGCCTGCTGGTTCAAAAGTGCCAGCAGTCACTTGTAGTCAGTAAAAAGGTTGCCTTGGATTCAGATAAGCGATGTATCAGCCCCTTTGTGTGCTGTAGCTGTTGTACTCAGAATCTTCTTGCTTTCATTTATTAGCCGTAGTGTAATGTACGTGTTCCGTAGGGTTGACTTTTACCACTACCTACTTACAAATTGAAAGTTGTAGCAACTGCCTGTTCAGAGCAGAGTGTGAATGCATTGCTGAAAGTAATAGTGGAGAAAAGGCAATGGGAATCAGAAAATTTTGAAGCTTTAAAAGATACAATGATTGTTTGTATGAAACAGCTTTACAGATTTGTTGTGGCAATGTACAATTTGTTTCTTTGTTGCAGACAATGTTTTCAGAAATGATGTAGACAGGCCTCTTAACAGATTTATCTCTTTTTTGAAAGGCACCACCCTAGATCACTAAAGAGCCCCAAAGCCCCTTTCCCCTCAATGTCTGTGAAAGCACTGGGCATACAGAGCTTAAGATAAAGGAGATTTGTTTATTCTACTGAATTACTGTGTGGCAGAAGTGATTCTCAGCATGATCCAGCCCCTTCGTGTATATCATCACAGCTGCAGTACGTGCTTTACCTACATAATCTCTCTGGGTTTTGGGCATCGTTGTGGTTCAGCTGGCACTCAGCCATGCTCATACAGTGAGTGAAGGCAGAAAAATCAGACTGTTTGATCAAAACAATGAATTATAATGGTTTGGGATGGGTGCTGATGTGATTTCTGTCTGCTGTCATGAATGTCAAGGTGAGGAAATAGATTTACACAACAGTGAGTAGGTGTAATTTGGGTAAAATTAAACTTAAAAATTATTTGAGAAAAGAGTTGATGCTTATCCCATCCACATCCATACACCTTAGAGAGATCATTGGGGCAGTTCTAACATAAAGAAGATCACAGATCAAATTTGTATTTGTTTTGCAAGTCCTACAATGTCAGATAACATAAACAATGTGATTTAGGCATACTGAATAATTTTTGTGAGCCAAGCAGCCTTTCTTCCACATTGTCTTTGCACAACTTACTGAATTTTCCAAGAATACTTAACAGACTCTAATAAATTTTGTTAAATTAATATTTTATTAATTTAAATTAATTATAGGTTGATATCAGCTTATTGAACTTATTGCTGTGGAGTGATTAGTATTAAAAAGTAATTCTTGGTTATCTTAGGCAATGAGAAGGAATAGAGGTTTTGGTCCTAGCCCACATCCATCAACTATTAATAGCTCAGACATAGACATTGGTATCTAAAATGGATGTTAAAGTAGAAAAGCAGACTTAGAGATTTTTAGATGATGTGAGGAGACAAAAATCTTTCTCAGGTCCTTTGTGATGCTTCTGGTCTACTGAGGCTTTATAACCAAAGCAGATCCTATATTCTGTTAAGTTTCAGATTAAAATAACCCTGAAGCAAAAGTATTGTAAGGAAACCATGTCCCTTTGTTAAAGACAGTTCCTGCTGAGGAACAGTCTGCCTCACTTCCTCTGATAACTTTTATAGATGCATATTAATGGAAGTGTTCCCTCAAGTATGAACAGAGTGAAAGAAAGCACAGTAGGAAAGACAATAACATTCACATTCCTACCCTCCTCAGCCTCTCACTCTCCATGTGTTCACCTACTCCCACAGACAGAAGAGCTCTCAGGGTCCACTTGGTGGATAGGAGGATTGTTTCTCAGTGATGAAGCCAAACCCCTGTTTTTGTAGGGTTTTCATTCTCAGCCTCCCACCTATTACTTTAACATTTCCTGTCTAAGTTGTATACATTATTGAGAAGCTTCTGTATACATTATTGAAAGTTTCTGTGCTGGGTTAGAGACTGTGGAAACACCTGCCTGGATGCAGAAAATTCCCTAATGACTCAGAAAGAGCCCTGTTGCACAGGCACACCATGCTGTTTCTGGTCTATGCTATGGAGTGAAGGCTGCTGCTGGGAGCATCTATACCCAAGTGACAGTTTGCTTTGATCTACTGGCCTACTGCTAAATGCTGCTATGGGCTGCCGTAGCACTTTACTCTGTGGCTCCTCCCATGATGACTTCAGGGATCTCGCTCAGCAGGATGGCATCAGGAGGAAGCATGATCTGGGGGTCCCAGTTTGAGGCATAATAGGATGGAGAGGGGTTATCCTCGCAAGTATAAAGAAGAGAGGTAGGAATGGCGGAAGTCATTGCTAGGCCACTCTCCATAATCTTTGAGAGGTCCTGAAGAACAGGAGAGGTTCCTGAGGACTGGAGGCAATCCAATCATCAAAAAGGGCAAGAAAGAGTACCCGAGTAACTATAGGCTGGTCAGCCTCACATCCATTCCTGGAAAGGTGATGAAACAGCTTGTTCTTGCCATCATCTCAAAGCATGTTGAGGAAAAGAGGCTTATCACGAGTAGTTAACAAGGATTCAACAAAGGGAAGTCATGCTTGGCTAATCTGATAGCCTTTTATGGTGACATAACTAAATGGATAGATGAGGGGAGGGCAGTGGATGTGGCATATCTCAGCTTCAGCAAAGCTTTCGATACTGTCTCCCATGGCATCCTNGATGATGAAGGGAGTGGAGCATCTCCCTTATGAGGATAGGCTGAGAGAGCTGGATCTCTTTAGCCTGGGGAAAAGGAGACTGAGGAGTGACCTCATTAATGTCTATAAATATGTAAAGGGCAAATGTCGGGACCATGGAGCCAGGCTCTTCTCAGTGATATCCAGTGATAGGACAAGGGGCAATGGGTGCAAGCTGAAGCATAGGAGGTTTTGGGTAAACATAAACAAAAACTTTTTCATGGTGAGGGTGACAGAGCACTGGAACAGGCTGCCCAGAGAGATTGTGGAGTCTCCTTCTCTGGAGACATTCAAAACCCACCTGGATGTGTTCCTGTGTGACCTGATCTAGGTGATCCTGCTCTAGCAGGGGGGTTGGGGTAGATGATCTTTCGAGGTCCCTTCTAACCCCTAATGTTCTGTGATTCTGTGGATGAGAGGAAAGAGAAAAAAAAAAAGGCTTTCTCTTGTGCCTGCTTGCAGATCTATGCAGAGCTGGGAGTAAGCACTGATGGGAATCCTCTTTCCTAGCTTTTGCACCAGATATGGAAAAAATTTAATTCCTTATCAGCCTGAAAAAATTCAATTCCATGTTTTCCATCTCCTTGAGGGCAGTCAATTATAGGCTTCTCTGGAAAGAAACCACACTACACTCTTCATAGTGAAGCTGTTCAAATTCTTAGAAAATATTTTAAGATTTGTTGGGCCACAGAGGAAAAGACAGTGACAGGAACACACAGCCTATTGGCTAAGCATTCAGTGACAGAAAAGAGATATGGGTTTTGGTCTCTGCTTCACAGAATATTACTGCATTTTCCAATACCGTAAAATAGATTAAAAAACAAATCTTGGAGATGAATCAGTTGTTTTCAGTCAAAATAACTGGCCTTGAAAGTCTGAACTTAATAAAGTACAGGGTTAATTGTTGATGTGACAAGAACTGCTGAGATTTCTCTTCATGTTGATATCTTATGCTTGTCTTTAAGTTGGCAACACTAAAAAGAGGTATGGGACTACAGCAAAAGCATAAGACTGCTTTGAAAAACATTACCTGAGGAACTTCCTAAGGCTTGGCACTGTGTACTGTTAGTTTTACAGTATTTCTTTCTGTAAGACTTCTTTCTGTTTCCCTTCTAAAAGGATTCTTATAACTATTTTTTCTGTGGCCTATATGATTTCCTCCCATAGAAATATTCACCTGTGCTTGGCAGCATGCAAGCTTAACTTAGAGACTCTTTTAAGATTCATGACTCTCTCCACTGACTATGTAGGAAGCTGGAGAAGATTAGGGTTTCATGCCAGCTAATTTGAAGTTTCTACAATGTCTAGATCTGCACTAGTTTTCCGTACTAGATTTCTATACTCCAGAGAGAAAAATGTCAATACAAAAAAATTATTTGATTCATTCTAAGTGACAGAAACTGTATCGGAGGAGATACTATCTAGAAGTAAATGCTTCTCTACACTGACTGTGACTATCCCATCTTCACGTAGACCTGTACTGAATTATAGTCTATTGCTAGATAGCATGCATATCAGGCTTAGTTGCATGCCTGCTGTTGCACTTGTTAGTGTCAAAGGTCTTCCAAAATGTAAAACACAGTGAAACAACTGAAATGTTGTTGAAATGAACTAATTAATGAGATATCACTGTATGCTTAATACAGCTCATGATGTTACCAATCAGCCAAACAGTTACTGATTATTGACTCTAAAGTCTAACATATTGTCCACTGGTAGGATGGTTGAACAAAAATAAGTTGAATATTGCCTCTTATCTTTGGCTTTCTGAGACAGTCACTGCTCATATCATATATCTGTTTATTTAGGTTGCTAAAAACATACAGGAAGTCTCCTTTTAACCTCTGTAAGACACTAGGAGGAGGTTGGGGTTTCCAATACAGCATAAAATGAGTGTTAGCTGAGCATGAAACTAGAAGCTTTATGACTGATATCTCCCTGTGATCTTTTCTTACATTTTCCCATTTCCCATTTCCCAAGTATATGGCCAGCCAACAATGCTTCCAGTCCAGGTAAAAGGGGAGAGGATATAGCTACCAGTTTAATGAGAGCCACAGCCTAGCACAGGAACAGGTGCCACCTTTCATTAGGAAAGGCAACAGCTCTCCAGGTACAGTAACTCATCAGAAACTGGGAGCCAGGAGGGGCTGCCTCTGTCAGAGTAAAATACTGTTAATCAGCAATTCTCTGGGCAGCCTGCTTCACTGGGCCCAGAAGAGCTCAGGAGGCCTCTAATTCTTATCTGACTGTCTCTGTGCAAGGCAACAATTCTCTCCGAGTTTCTGCAGATGTTTCTCTCCTCCTTAAAATGTGGTCCTGGAAAGGATTAAAACTTTTTTTTTTGGAAAGTAGTGGTATTGATATGTGTTGAACAAGTGGAGGTCTGCAAAACTGAAAGCTACAAGCATTTCACGTCCCTATCTGACTTTTAAAGTCCTGCTATGCTCTCAAGTACAGACTGACATTTGGTTAAAAATGGTTGATTCCCTTCCATGTCTAGCCTGTAGGGTGAGGATGTATGGAACATGTACATGCACGAAATCTTGAGGTTCTTTGAGCAGCTCAACAGGCTTGCGTTGCATGTCCTGGACTAGCTTTAAGAAGCCATCATGTGATATGGTACTATGTAAAATTAATCAGGCTCCCCAAAACCAAGCAGTACTATTAGGCACTCTTCGTAGGATTCATTGTTCTCTTAACTGTGCTGTGCTGCTAGAGTTATACTGTTTCCAATTCAGACCTTGCAGAAGTCAGCGCAAACACAGCTGTGTGTGCACCATGCTCTACTGCATGTTACGTGTCATCTTTTCACAGTCAGTGGCAAAAGGAAACAAGGCAGAATAACTGCCCTAAGCATTCAAATATTGCTTTCAAGGCTTCAGAAAACACAGAAGATGGTGTAACCAGTGATGAGGTTTTTTTGGTGAGCATTTCCAGGTTGAAGTGTTCTCACCAAAGTGCCCATTGTGAGAATGATTTTAGAAAATTCCAAACAGGAAAGAAAGATAAACCACAGTGTAAACACATCTTAAATTGAGATAGAGTGAATGATAGAGAAGCCCAATCATCTGCATTCACATAGGGAAAGAGAGAAATGAAATCTCACTGAGTGGAAAGTTTAAGTGTACATGAAGAAGAGATAAAAAAAAAATATGGACTAAAACCTCCCTAGAGACACAAACTATAAATCATAGGCTCTTTTTGATAACATCAGTTCAATAACTACAACAACAAAAAAGATTATTTTTTAATAACTTTGTCTCCAACTAGGCCAGTACCTCGTAAAATCAAAAGAATGACTGACAGATGCAAATATCTTTCAAAAGAGACAGAGTCCCTTTTTAATAATTCAAGTTTAACTAAATTATAAATCATGTTATGGTCTTTGCCAAAAGAAATCCCGTATCAGAGGCCTCACTGGTAGTAGCCTGTATCTCAACACCTATGATGCCAAAACTGCTACTCAGATACAAGCTTTCCCTTTTATTTGTGTGGAATTTTCCCATGATTTTTCCTTCTGTCAGCTTAATTGCTTGGAGACCAGATTCCAGATCAAATAGCCCCCATGGACAAATATAGATAAATGATGTTATTGCTACAGGAATGGAAGTCATGGGAGCTTCTCACAAGAACTATTCCTATTGTTTGGCATCACTTAAAAAAATTGCCAGATTGCCTTTGGGCCTTATGTTTTTTAGGGAACCTATATACATGTGAAAGAAATGTTAACCTGATACGTTATTCAAGTCAGGGCAGCCACAACTTCTGTACTTGATAAAGAGTAGGAATTTTTCCATCCATACAGCATCTTATTGTCAAAGGACTTTGGGACTCTATGCCATCCAAGCATTCTCTATGGTCATGGGGAACGAGAGAAGTGGGGTTTCTCCTCAGCCCACCATTTTTCTCTATCACTCTTCTGCACTTGTTTACTGGCTACAGTAAGACTACCCATACAGCAGCCTACTACATCCTTTCTTGTTTCAGAAAACCATCTTCAGAGGTGTTAGTATTCACTCTTCTTCCTTTTGATTCATCCTTAAAATGTTATCTGAGATATTCAGTATGGAGAAAGAAGACACGCAAGCCTGCCACTCCTTTTGAGGAGAACAAGAGTATGGGAGATCATTTCCTTATGTACTGTTGATGGGAAGACAGTTATTAAATGCTACAGAGTATTAAACAAGGATGTACAATTCTTTCTTGGCACATGAGTACCAGATGAAGGTGTGACAGTAAAAAATATCTGAAAATAAGGTAGGTAATAAACGAGCAATTTTACATACCCCAAGTATTAAAAAATCTTGAGAATACCTTAAAGCAAATGAGCCATTTCTTAAAAATCATGGTTTTAGTTTTGTTTTGTTGTTACCTTTGCTTATTATTTTGGTGTTGCTAGTTTGCATGATGGTAATTTTTTATTCTTGTTCTCAAAATCACGTAGACTGCAAATTTGTCTTAAAGAAAAAATAAGATAGCTGATATATTCATACATTCTGATAATTCTGGCACCAAGGACTACTTGGAGGAATAAAAAGCAAATCAACCAACCAAAAAGAACAGGACTAACAGGACTCCGTGAGACAGCCAAGGTGCTAAGATTGGCAGCCTTGACTGAGATCCCTCAGCTTATATTTCTGGAACCTTTTGCTGATTTAAAGAAATTGTTGCCCAGCAGTAAAAGAAGAATGGCACTTTTTTAGCTAGCAAGTGTTTGAAGCAGCTTGTCACTAATAAGAACTTTCCTACCGCTCTCAGCCAATCCCTTTTTCCCTACTCTATGTATGAGCTAGTGACTTAAGTATGTATGGAGACAGTTCTCTTTCATAGGACAGGGTTGCCATGCTTAATCAACCTATTAAAGATATCAAAAGGGTGCTTTGTTCTCCTGAGGGTTTCTGCAGTGTTTCTGTTTCTGTAAAATACTATCTCAAAAAACGGCAAAAAAAAAAGAGAAAAAGCCACCCTGGAAATTTAGTGCTATTGCCTGACTTGTATAGGAAAAAAAGATATTATGAAGTGCTCTATTCCCTCAGCCAGCACATGTTTGTGAGATGTTTCTAGTGGGCAATAGTTTGTTAGTGGGATGATGTATGTTACCTTGTGGAGGCAACAGTGCACTGTCATTTCTACACTTCCTCCAAAGGATTTTTGCCAACCATACTATTTTTCTGAACAGAGCACACCTACCCATTCCACTCTGACAGGGCAGGATATGCTGATATAAATCACACTGTGGTTCCTGGGCTCCAATGAATCTCATAAAGTGAAAGGATAGTCTGCTGTAATTAAATTGTGGAGCAATCCCTATAGAAAAACATACTTCCCTTAAGGTATAAAATGTTTTTAATAAAAAGGATAGATCTCAATGCAATGTATTCCATCCTAGCTGCCTGACAGTGCTTAGGTATGCAGGATGTTAAATCAAACCTTTGCAATAATAAAATTTGAATTCTGAGATGCTGTATTTCTTTTTGATGAGGAACTAATTGTACCATATTACTGACATGTTGAAGAAATGTTGCTTAAAGATCAAGCGCCAACATTGGTAAGCACTTTTTGAAGCTGAAGACACAAACTTTCAACTACGTGAATTGGACTTGTTTGTTATCTGTCAATTATGTCAGGTAGTGATTTTCAGAACTACAGCCAGAAGAAGTCCATTGAAGTAGCAATTAGAAATATGTTGATTTGTTCAATTCTGATAATTTTACTTAATAGTTTTTAATTTTAATATACAATGTACAGAATTACTGAAGATGACTGATGTAAAATGGTTCTCATAAAGCAACTCAGCTATTTAAAAGATGTAAAAATTCTTCATTCAAACAACCTAGTCAATATCTATCACCATCAGAGGCCTTCATTTCATGAAAAAGAAGCCCTCCAGTGAAATTCTGGTACTGGCTGCCTAAACGGACTGTTTAATTCAATTATCTCCTTTGGGGGTTCTTTGGTTTTAATAATGAATGCTGTTCTACCACCTGGAAATATGTGTATGAGCATGTGCCTGCACCCACACACTTGAGAAAGTTTTACATAAGGAAGGACCTGGCCTTTGCCACCTCGAAACAACACATGGTTTTTCCCCCTTAAACCCCTCCCTCTTTTTTTGCATAAAGGCCAAAATAATTGTCATGTTTGCAGCTGGGAGGAATTTTCCATTTTGGCAGTTCAGTAGACACTTTTTTTTTTTCTTTCTCAGCAGGGCTTAGTAAAAGGCCGATTCATTCTTATCTGACTTTTCTGAAATGTAAACTGTATCAGGATACTTCACTCTAGCTTTGTATGAGGGCATGTTTAAGAGACAGTACTGACTCATCAGTTCTTCGGTTGGCTAACCAGACAGCCATTTTATTATAAAATTGTAAACCTGAGGGTATTCTGGGGCTGTTATTTCCAGCTTGGCTAGTCACTTTCTCTACTTTTCTCATGGATTATATTTCCTGAGCATTTCTGTTTGGAATAGGAAGGTGGGCAGTCAGGAAGAAAGAACACCACAGTTAGGTAATTGAGCTGAGACAGGAGAATGGACTTTGTTCTCCCGGGAGAGATGGCAGAGTGCACCACAGAGTGAAAGATTTAGGATGCTAGGAAAAGATACTAAGAAAATGGTAATCTGACATTATGACCCAGTGAGGACAAGTCTCCCTCAAAGGTGTGTTTGAGGATGTGCTCTGTGCCCAAGAGACTGCACTGGAATTTTTCAATTTGAGTGTTGTTAAGTGAAATGTATAAGCTGATCAGACTGCAGCGCTGAGAAGTGGGGACAGCTCTGCATGAATCTCTTTTGAATGAGGTGAAAACAGGCTGACTAGAACCAAAACTGAGTCAGGGGTGCATTATGAAGGACCGCCTTCCACTTAGTTTACCATTAG
>VYZX01023768.1:9164-37227 GCA_013401335.1 Brachypteracias leptosomus
CGCTTCCAACCCTGACAATTCTATGATTCTATGATCTTGAGCCCATTCAGAGAGACCTTTCAACAGTGTCCTGTGTTTGCAACAGCTCCAAATTTGTTTGGATAAATAATACTTCCCTCCTTCCTTGAGACATGATCCAAAGACCACTGGAGTCCATAGGAATTTTCAAATCACCTCAAATAGGTTTTGCATTAGTCCATTAAAGACAATTTTGCAGGAAAATGAAGCATTGTAGTTAGTACATTTTGACAACTAAGTATTTCATACTCATAAATAACAGGTCTGTGTTTTAAGGTCTACACACTGTTCCTTCTTTGCTTTGCTGTTTACAGGTTTATAACTGCATTTCCTACTAATAGAAAATTATAAGACACAGAATCATCTAAATGCCCAGTACTTGATAGAATCAGAAGAACTGAAGGAAGCATGTCTCCATTTAGTTTTCAAATGCTGCTCTAATCCATCCTAAAATCCTAACAGTATCTACAGCACTGCATGGGAATCCTTATGCTTTAGAAATACATCTTATTTATCCATGCAGTAGGCAGCTCAAGGCAATAGAAAAAATCCACATTAGAAAGAAGAAGAGTGTAATACATTTATAGCATCCTATATCAGCCTTCACACCAGAAAGATGTAAACCACCAAATGTTGAAAGAGCGTATTAGCCAGGATAAACTGAGCACTGCAACTACTTTAATATATACACACTTGAAGCACTGACAGCAATAAGTGAAAATTCTGTTTACATTTTTTTTTAAGAAATACACATACACTTTTTTTATCCAGATAATGCTGTGAAGTTCTACCAAGAGATTACACAAAACAACTGCAAATAAAGTGCATGCACATAAATAACTTTGCCTGACTTTTTGTTTAATGTCCAAGATGATTGGAACAGATTGTATCATGAACTACTTTCCCTTTGGCTAACTAAATAGCCATCCCCACTTCCCATAAAGCATATTCTTATTAAAACAAGTATCTATATTCACTCTGTTGGATAAATTACTTCCAAGTAAGTGCCATAAAGCCCATTACATTGCTGCTTTAGAAGTGGATCAGGTCCAAATAGACAAGCAAAGGATTTCACTGGGATTATTTTAGATTAGAAAAACTACAGAAGACATGAGGCACTGACAAGATCATAAAGACATACAGGATAAATTAGCAGTTACATACCAAACAAAGTACTCCAGCAGATCCTAGCATATTAGGGAAAAAAAAAAAGAAAAGAAAGAAAAAGTCCTATTGTACTAATCTAAACCCAAATGGAAATCTATTTATGCAGAAATAAAATGTCCTAAGTGTTATCTCCCATACAAATCAAAGAGCTATTTCAAAGTTTAAAACCCAACAATGTACAAAAATAACCAAGTTCACCAACTAGCTGAGTAGGAACTTACTTCTTTCCACAAGTTCCTTTTTAAATTGAATAGAAAAGACTATGCTATGATTTACCGTATTAATGAGCCATTATTGCATAACTGTATTTTTATTGCAGATATATTACCTGCTAAATGATGCTGTTTTTCCAGAAAAAGTTCACAGCACAGATTCTATGGGAATGTTTCCTGCTGACAGTTCCTAAATCTTTCAGAAGCTGTCAGCAATCTCAGAAATCAAGTTTGCAGTACCCTAGCAAGCAGAAGCACATGCACAGGCTTTCTATTTTTAAACTGCAATCCTAGCCATTAAAGAAATGCTTTAAACATAAAAGATTATTGAAAACAAGATGATCCTATCTCACTTGTCAATCTAAAGGACACTGTCAATTACATGTAATGCAAGATGTAATCTCTATAAATATAACTTGACACTTAAAATCTACATTTTTTCCCACCTCTAACTTCTGCCCAAACTGGTTATCCTCAGAACCACATTAACAAATTCTTGATACTAAAATAAGTAACATTAAGTAAAATAAACATTTCCACAGAGAACACTGATCCTTGAGAAACATTCTGTCTTTTCTGTTTACCTGTACCCAGCCTGCCTATCACACACTCTTCACCCATGGAGCTCATGAAAGATGGTAAGTCAGCTAGAAGCTTACAAGAAATTAAGCAAAAAAGGATATAATTGCAATCAATTGCTAAAGATGAACTGCCAGAATTTTGAAATGCCCTCATGCTTTACTTCACTGTAATGTTCTTGGTCTGCTTTTTACATTTTTTTTGTATGAAGACACAGAGGGACCAGACCCAACTCTTTGCTAGAAACAGAATTGTACCAATATCACAACGTCCTGTTATACACCAAATGTGAGCACAAACATTCCTTACCAAAGCTTACTAGAAAAAGCTGATCACTCCCTTTTTGTCACAGTGGCCATTTTCAAAGTGGTGCTCAAGAGTTTACAGTCACAAATTCTGTTATTGGTAAATTGGATTTTTATGAGTAATTTCCCCATTTGCTGTTTGTTATGAAGATTTGTGCATATAAACCCAGTACACAATTTCATGACTGTATTTTAGAATGTCCCTTTGGTTTGGATCTCAGCTAGAAGATAACTTTCTCAAGAGCATAATGTACTCTAATATGCAATATTCCACACTGCTTTTCAGCTGGCTTGAGCAACAGTGAGTAGCTAGAGAACTGCCTCAGTGGAAAAGGGAAATTTCCTCACCACAGCCAAGAGTTTGAAGGTTTTATTACCTCTAAACCGACTTCTCGTACATTCTTCAGGGCTGTGAATCAGGGCAAGGGTTGTATTCCAGAAATCACTGGATGGCAGAACATTTTCCGTAAAGAGCATTTTTACCTCCTTAGCTTAGTAAGTAAGTAACAATTCAAATAGATGTGGATCAACTTTAAGACAGGTAAGAAAAGGTGACTTAGAGCAGTCATTTCTACCTATCTTGCAGATGCTTCCTTGAGCCCCAATTCAGTAGTTCAACCCATCATCTATACATGCCTGTGTGAAAGCTACTGGCTACTCAAACACGACTAAACTAACTCGTGACTCATGGATGGGATCTCGTCAGAACAACTGTTCTGAAGGGCAGACAAAAGCTGCATGTTTTTTATCTTATCACCACAGATGCTGCAGGTTTGACAGTTCCATACTCATCACACTTAAATAATAAAAAAGTGATAGTAAAAATTATTTCTGAAAAGTAATGAGGATTTTTTTTGCTAGTCTCAATTAAGCTTTTCAAATGACACTTAACTGCAGTTGTCACTATAGAAAATGCTGTAAAAGCAAAACCCACAGCCACAAAGGTTGCTTTAAAAGTGATGCCTAAGAAAAGAAGGAAAAAATGCAGATTATGGTTTGCTAAAGGAGAGACTGGATCATAAAATATAAAATATGTGCATGGAGGCATGTGTATATTTTATACACACACCTGCATCTATATACGTACATACACTTCTGCTCTGTATGTATATTGGGCAACATACATACTGTTCAGCAAGCAAGGAAACTACAGTGCAGGGTTTTCATTTTGCATAAGATTTACAGTAAGTCAAGAACCTCTGCTGTGGACTGATGTAAACAACTTCACACGAAAAACAGGAGTTTGCTTTCTACCCCTAACTCCAGTTACAAAACCCCCAACTGAATTTCAACAAAATAACATCAATCTAGCTAACACTTTACAAATGTGTTCCTATGTAGACAGGAGTTTTCTGGGGTAATAGCACACTTTTGACAAAGTTTTGGAAAGACTAGAGCACAAAAGTTCAGCAGATATGGCTTGCAATGTACTGTCAAAAGCCTTCCAAAAAAACACCACTCAGTGTTGAGAACTACTTTTAGGCCTTCAGCAGATCTACAAAGCCCTCCTTAGTTTCAGTTCCCCACCTCCAAAGCAGAGACAATGATCATACTTAACTTTCTTCATAAAAACCTTTGATACAAGGTGTTTTAATTCAATGGGTAAGAAACTCCAATATAGAGTTGATTTCATATATATTTATAAGTGAACTACACTTATGGGCACAGATGCCTGTATAGAACAGATTGGCAAGTTAATGTTTCTACAAAAACAGAACTATAAAACTACCATTTATGGTCAGACTTTATTTGTTTTGTAAATCGTATGGAGCCTTAAGCCAAGTTTGAGCATTATGCTATATACAGGGGATTCTGAATGGACAGAATTTCTAAAGAACTATCTACTGGAAAATGAATGCATTTCTTAACCCAGAGGTTTGTCTTCAGTCTCAAATGAGCACTTTAAAGAAGCCTTCTTATGGAAAACCACCAGCATTGTTACAGCTAAGTCCCTCATATATATCATAGGTCACTCAAATAATTGTACATACTTATAATTGGAATGGATTGAATAATTTATAGTTTTTTTAAAACTTCAAATCTCCAAAATTGTTTTCATTTGCATATACGGAAATGCAACTACTTTTCTTCCAAAATTTTGTCATTTTTTCCAATGAATATATTAAAAGACCTCTCAAAACCATGGCTGAGCTTCACCAAAGTAGGGTAACATTTTGCTCTAAGTGCATTAATTCTTCCGAAGAGGATTGATTGTATATGATATACACGAGTTCACTTACTAGAATTGTTCATTTTTCAGAGGTGAATGTTCAGCTATATGCCTCAGGGCACAATTATTGGGCTGAATCACTTTTTGAGGTGGTATATTTTGGTGAGTGTGTGATGGTTACACATATGCAAACACGGACTAGTGGGAGAAGGAGAAACAGCAAGATGAATGTTAATATTTATGAAGCTAAAGGGTTTAGCAGGCTTAGAAACAGAAGCATTTTATTTATCCAGAATCCAGCTACAATTTAGAGGATGCCAATGCAAACTTCTAACAATGATGCAAAAAAGTGAGAAGAACCAGTAAGAAGCAGCTCTGCATAAAGTTTGCCTGTGCCTAAAAAAAACAGGCATTAAAACACGCCAACTGGTACACAGTAGATTTTAAATACACTTTTAATCTGATTTTCTCCATACTTTTTATCTCAGCATGCATCTACTATCAACTATGCTGACAGACTGTCCTCTAGCCAGCACTTGCAGGCATCAGCATGTCCTTCAGACTTTCATCCTCCCAGAGCACCTGGTTCATAGCTATCACAGAATCTCTTTTTGCCTCTCCATGGTCCTTCTTGACTGAGACCTGGTATCTGAAAAACCTTTGAGATTCTCTCCAAGAAGCTCTAATTCCCATCTTCCTCTCACACTTGTTTCTTGCAGCTGGCAACATGCTGCGCTAGAGGCCAATTTTTCATTTTGTCAAGTTTTAACAAGCCTTGTAAAAAGCGTTACCTCAAATCTCCTGATTTTTATCATGAAGTGAATGAACTGCTACTAAACACTTGGGAATTGCTAAAATGGGAAGAAAGGGGTTCCCTTCTGCTATGCTCTCTAAGTCATGTTTAGTGGTGTATTTTGGTTATTTCGGCCTTTCCCAGCAGCAAGTCCTTCTCCCTCTCTTCAACCACTTTCTTTCTTTACAGCCCAGATTACAGCCATTTGCTAGTTCCCTGTGAGTTTGATTCCCTAATATCTGTCCTTCCCTGCACCTACAAACATAAGAAGAATCTTAAGTAAGTGGTCAGGAACCCATGTCTCCTTGAACCATTCTGTATAATCAAGAGGTGCACCCACCTGACATGATGCTGGTTTTGTCTGTTATCATCACTGTTGTACCACTGCATTTAGAACTCTCTCTGAGCAGTAGAAGATTAACCCTTACTTCTTCCTCCCCTCTCAGGGGTTACAGTGAGTGTCTCCTTAGAATTTCACCAATACATCATACCTGGAAGGGTATGGGATGGAGTTAAAACAGCAGTTCCTTAGATTTGAACAAATAGTCCTGCCATTAGAGGACCATGTTGACTACCTTCTGCTTAGTTTTAACAGAAAATGCTATCCATCATTTAACAAAAGAGCTCTAATAGTTATGGTTAATAGTTATGGTTAATAGTTACGGCTCTAACAGCTTATGGTTGCTATTGTAATAAAACAATATATCTATTCACACTGGCAACACCTTCTTTCTTAGTGCCTGAACACAATTTATCAATTCCAAAAGTCACACTTCTAATATAATCATCATTTAGATTTTCCAAGAACCCTGTGGATAGACATAGCCTGGCAGATAGGAGAGTCCGTCTTGCTGTCATTCTGGTACTGAGGACAATAAAGATGTCATTAAATATTTTAGTAAAATAAGATTATTCTCCAGTCTTCTATCTTTTTGCAGCATTCAAGAATAGAGCCATGTCAGATAAAAGATCCATCTAGTCAAGTATCCTGACAATGTCCAGCAGACACTAAAAAATACACAAATAGAGATAAGCATGTAGTGACATTTCTCCAGAATACTTTCCCAGCAGAGACATCAGTACTAGGGTTGCATACGATAACCTTTGATGGATTCTCTCCCTCAACTCTGATCTTCTCCTATCATTTCTGAACCCGTGTAAAATTTTAGCATCATGTAACAAAGATTTCCAGAGTGACTGCCTGTTCTGTTCTAATGGATCACCTTCCATCAGGAAGTGTCACTTGGAACTCCAAGTTCTTTTAAAACCACATATCTTTTACACAATCTTGAGAATAAATAAGAATATTTTTTTCCCCTTTATCAAATGCTTTCCTTGAAAATGCTACATTTATGCTATTAAATAAAAATCCCCAAACGAGGCTTAATAAAGCAAGTAAGAACTAAGTGCTGTTTGTTACAAAAACAAACAAAAAAACCCCCAAACAACCCAGGAAAGAGTTTTGGAATTTTAAAAAATATTTTCAGTTTATCTGGTAGAAGATAAGCTGTTAGGTACCATTAAACATGCTCAGCCACAGCACGTGCAGCAACGGTGAGGTCCAGGCGTCCTCACTGCCACCACTCCTGCTCAGCCTCTGTTACTACTGCAGGAGGACATTACCGAGAGCCCTTTGTGCCTGCTGGCTTGAGAGGTAGGCCAAGCAAAACCAAAAGATGGTATATTCTACAAAACTGATCTGACTGCCTCAGATAAACTTTCTACTGTGTTTCTGCACAAGGACTCACATAGAGCAGAACGCAGTTCCCACCATCACACAGTAATTTCTCCAGAAATCTTTACCACACAGGCAGCGTGGTAAGGCAGGGTGTTGAAGATGAGAGCTTTCAAGAGATACTAGAAGAGGTAAAGTACAGGCTTGGACAAGTGCCTTGTAAAGGTAAGTACCCCCTCTACTGACCTTAAGATGATATCTTCCCAGCAGACGAGAAGTATAGTGTGTACTTGTGTGTGATCACATGTGCTGTATTGGCAGATATGCACACACTGATATATTCACAGATATGCAAAAGACTATGCCAATCACTTATAAGGCAATATTTTGTCTCTAGAGATGTATCAATATTGGTTTATTTCTAAGGTCTATAGCTAATTTCAACTCTGGATCACATTAGCTTTATCCAATAGCACACTCATTTATCAATTATGTCATACTACATCACCAAGAAAAAGTGTTGAGCTGCTTTCTAAATCAGCTCCTTTTGTCAAGAGTATTTTGGACGATGCCACCTGCCCAAGGAATTATTCCTGCTAAGCTGTGTCTTAAAGCCCTGTTGGCTGTGGGGCTGCTTCCACTCTTCAGTAAAATCAATGGCTACCCTTGACTTCAGTGACAACAGGATAAGGTTTCATGCTATAAAAATATAATGCCCGCAATATTTGTCAAAGCAACTTCATTCTGAGATTCTCTCTCACTGTGAGGAAAACCCAATTACAGGCTCACTTTAAAGCTGAACTGTGGTTTAAGACCAAGTGCTAAATCAAATTCAGTCATACACAGTCTAGGATTTAAATATATGTATTTAAAGGGACAGTTAAAGAGCAGTTTAGGCACCACATCTACCAGCTGACTCGTGTTTAAAGCAAGTCTGATGCAATCTGAAGCATGTAGCATGTTTTTACTCCAGAATGCAATGTCTGTTGGGATATCTAAGGCAATCCAGTGTCAGAAATATTTAACCTACAGTTGTCCAGCACTCAGGGAGTCCAACATGCTAAGAGAAGTTTGTTTAAAGCTCAAATAACTTTACATAGCATGGAACTGGGTGATATAGAAATACATATTGCATTAAGGTCAGCTAGTTAAAATACATTTGTTCATATCTGGTGGGATGGAGCTTAAACTCATTTGTCCTAACTCAGACAAAGCCTCAGAGCTGATGTACGAAGGCCAGTTAGACTAAAATGAGAGAAAGATGCATGTGTAAGAGAGTCCAGGATGGTAAAGAGATGGAACACACCAAAGGAGAAGAGATAATTGCTCAGTAGTTGCATCAGTTTGGGCTCTCTTCATATTCCTTTAAAATGTTCCTGGAACTGCCCTGTGCTAGTAAGATGCTTCCTGAAATGCCAGCTTCTCATTTCAAATTTCTGTCGCATAACTTTTTAAACTTCTAGAATTATTAAATAATTAAAAAATAAAATGTCTGAAGAATAGAAGACCATGAAAATGAGCATAGCAACAGCATAAAGTTATTTTTTAACAAAAACATTATTTTGTACAAATCTGGGTAACGGTACTAATGAGAATTATTGCTTTCATGACTGCTAGATTGCTAAAGGATATTTGAATGCTAGCTTTTAAAGATGAGTATTTTCATATTTAGAAGACTTCAGTGGCAGACAACTTGAAATACTTCTATATCAGCAATAGCATAATATAATGAGAAAGAGCTGATAACTTATGAAGTCAACATCATCATCTGTTCTGGTACAGGCCCAATTTAAGTGATTGCTGCTATTTCTGCCACTTACCTCAGCCTTTCCCTTTTATCACACTTGTATTTGTGTAGATCCCCAGGTAGGTCACTGAAAGCTTTTCTGTTGACAAGAAATCCAGGTACTGAGGTCAGCCCTTCAACATTGAAATGTAAGACTAGCAGGTAGGATTAATCTAAAACTATCCTGTAGTTCTCTTAACTCCTAAAGCAATTGCTTCATTCCCACTGGCAGCACCTTTGTACACAAGCATGGTAAGTGTTAAGCCTCACAATCCATGAAAACTTGAGATAACAGTGGCTGTACATCAAGGTCCATCAGGTGGTGGATATCAAACTGCTGTTCTCAGTGCTGTGGGCTCCATATATTAGCACTTAGAATAGTTGAATCAGCACACAAGTCCATTTCTTGAAAGGTATTAATCTTTTTAAAGGTGAAGAATTAATAACACGGAGAAAAAGGGTGAGAAAAATGCAATCTGTTACAGGACTGGGAGAGTGCAAATGAAGATTAGAGCTGTAGTTAGCTGTCGCAAGAGATTGTAGCCACTGGTGAACAAACCCTCTCAGCTCACTGGCATTTGTCACTCCCCAGCATTCTAGCCTAAATTACATTTAAAATAATTTTGAGACAGTAGAATTGTTCATAACCTGTGTGTAAGAGAATATGAGCACGGCAGGAGGCTAGAAGTAATAAAGTGGGGGGGCATAGATTCTTTATTGATTAACATGTATTCCTTGCAGAAGAAATAGGCAGAGGGGAGCAAAGCAATATGGATTTTCTAGCTTGTATTAAACTACAAGATGGAAATGACTGCAAGTGCAGAACTATCTGCAACATTTCAGAGACTCAGCAGGGCTTTTAAAATAATTTTTGTTTCTCTAATCCCAGTCTTTTAGTCAATGTGTTTCAAAAAAAGGCAAATGAGGATCAGGAATACACCTACGGAAGAGATGCAAGCAGATCAGACATGCCCTAATATGGTCAGCAGCTACGCTAAACCCTCCTGGTATTGGAGCTGCAGGGACAGCACCTGGAACCTCCTGTTTAGAAGCTGTTTCCAGTTACTTCCCTCTGGTACTGAAAGCAACCCACAAAGCAGGATGGAGCCATTTTGGGTTTGGGATTGTTCCAGGCTGCACAGACTGAGGACTTGGGGCTTGTGCCAGCACCAACACATCCACTGACAGAGGGATGGTGGTGCTGGATCAAAGGGATGGGTTCTCAACACCTGGAGCCACACAGCACAGTAACAGATTACTTAAGGTTTCTGCTGCCAGTAGAGCAGGAGAAAGATGTATAGAACTTGCTTTTCACAGCAAGTACCCAGCCACAGTGAAATGATGGATGACTTAAAAGAAACAGCCTTCAGTCAGGCTAGTTCATGTCAAATCCCATAAGGGTCACTTTCAGGAGTGATTTTCCCTATGCCATGAGGACTCACAGCAATTACATATTTTTATCTTTACTAATACAATATATTGACATACATACATACAGATAGATATTAACCCTTTTTTGTTCATTTGTTTTACCTAATATGGTTTATAACCTTTGGGATAAACTGTGGTGAAAAAGACCATACATTTATTCTGAGATGAGGAAAAACTGTTGCTACAGCTATGTCCTGTCTTTCATCCTAATTTTGTATCCCTTTGTTGCCATTGGTAGGAAGCACCTGAGAGCTACTCTAAACCCCTCTGTTTTAATTTGTCTGTATTACCAGTTGCTGAAGTGTTCCATAAACAGGCCTAAATCTTTTCAATCTTCTTCAACCTCAGTGGAAGAACTCATATGGAAGAGTTTGCAAGACTGAAGTCTAAAGATTTCATTTTAGTCTTGCAAATTAATTTATGAGAAATGACATAATATAATATCACTGAAGCTTTTTCTTACTGTTTCAGAGCAAAACATGCAAAAATCTGGTTAGAATACAGCACAGTAACTATGTTGTATAGTAGCCTTCATACAAACTGCAGCCTGAAGCACTGTACAAAGTTATATAAAATAATGGTTTCAATTACATAATGCAGTTACAAAAACATTGTACGATTAATAAAGTACTTGATCATAAATCCACTGACAGGGAGAAACGAACAAGCATAAGCAAAAGGCTGAAAGATGCATTTTAAGATGGGTGTGTGAGGAGATGGAGAATCAGTGAAGTAAACAGAAAAGGTTGGTCCATGCTGGCAAAGCACAGAAGGAGTCTTGTGATGAGGAGCTGTGGTTAAGGACAGAAAATCTCTTGGGAAGGAGGATGGGAGCAGTAACAAAGGAGCTGGTGCTTCAATGCCTTGTTCCTCATCCCGTCAATTTACCCCTAGGAGATGGGATGAAGTATAGCCAGATTAGACTAGTAGTATTTACAGCAGTGGATTTTGCTCAGTTAAAAAGAGCTGGAAAACATGGAAAAAGCAGCAGAGTAGGTTGATTGCATCTGAAAGGGCCACTGAGACCAAAGCTGCAGGAGTGGCAAAGGCAAATGAAGACAGGAGGACATCACTGTTTTGCACCTGGCACATTTATATTCATAAGGAAAAAAAAGAGTTACTGGAGCATGTGTACTATAGAGGTGACATTGAGAGGCAACATGAAAGGTAATATAAATAAAGGTCTTTTACACTGAGGTGAATTGGCTGCAGTCAATCGCTTGTCTCTCAGTCTGGCTATGTCTATCCTAACAGCCAAAGTACGAGTCCTCTACTAGGGACTCTGAATTAGCTTGGGACAAAAATTACAGTTAACTGCAACCATTAGCTTCAATATATTGTGTCTGAGAACCCAAGTATATTTTTCCAGCACTTTCCAAGTTAACATATTGCTGAGAGGCAAACCAAGCATGGCTCTGGAGAGTTTGAAGCATAAGCAAAATGACCTCTGCACTGGGTGCTTTACAAAGTCTACAGGCAAGCTTCCAGTCTCTCCTAATCAAGGGTAAGGGATCAGGAAACTAAAGTCTGCAATGAGCTCCAGGTATAGAGACACCGGTACCTTTCTGGAAGTCTGGTGTAGTTTGGGCACCACTATATCTTCATAGGCTATGCTGATGAAGAGACCAATGTGACACTGATGCCAAAAGGATTTTAAGAACTCAGATTCATTTCTCTGCCATTTCATGACACGTATCTTTGGCCTTGGGGCAATGCTGGCTAGGATCAGCACTGTCTTTCCATGCCTTCTGCAAAGGGAAATCACTGCTCTAGCAACAAGTGTTCCTTTAACAGGAAAGGCTTCCTTCCCTTTCTAACTGCCCAGGAATAACATCACCTCTCACCTCACTCATCCCTCCTTCATCTGAAGCAGATCAAAGCTTATGACTGCACCATCGATCTATGGGTAACTAATTTACAATGTATTTCCATCAGAACACAGATTCACCATGATTTAACCTAAAATAGTATCTGAATATGAAGTCATGTTAATAGATACAGACTAAAAGAGCACAAACGGAATTTGCAACCTTGCTTCACAGCTCCTTGTGACAAGATACCATCAATCAGTTAACCCTTTGTGATAAGCTGCAGTGACCCTCCACTCACTATAACAAACAATGAAAGTCTGCCACTAAGGTATCAGCCCAGTCCTTGCCCCACCTTTCCTCACTCAGCATCATATGCTGAAAACATTTTCCAGACAGAGCACCTTGTCTTTAAAGCTAAAAAAACCAGAAAGAGAAAATGGAAGGCAGAAAGATAGGACTTCAACCCAGTTCGGTCTAATTTTTAAATGGAGTCAGTGTTTTTTCACTCTAGATGCCTGCTTACTTATTCAACTCAAGTTCATTCTTAGGGGGATCTTGTCAATAAAATCAAATCAGGCTCTCTGTGAGCAGTGAGGTTTTTGAGGGTCTTTTTTGAGGGCTTCATTAAAAGCAGACAGTTTCTCTAACCTTTTAGCAGAACCTGTTATCTGATGACGTGAATTAAAGTCTCTCAAATGACTAATAATCATATCAAGGCTGCCATGTCAGCTTGTAGATTTGAATAAGAGGGTCTGAAAACATTTGCATGCCTCGATGTGCCAGTGCTAAGAAGCTAATGTGATAGTGCTGTCATAAAGCACTGGAAAGACATGACTTAATGTAATCTGTCATGTCATATGCTAATCTTCAGCCATTACTTGAGTGCTGTAAGTAAGTAGAAAGCATTTGGGAGAAATCCTTTTCAATTTCTCTGAGTACCACTTCTGCTGCTGGTCAGCTCAAATGGGTTTTGTGCATTTAATGCAGAGCTCAAGTCAAGTTGGTTTAGGTCACACTTAATTAACCAGCACATTGATGGGTTGGGCTGGTACAGCACTATGGAAAATGGATATTCCTGATACTGCTTAACAAGTAAATATTTTATATGTTGAAGAAAAAAAAACCCCAACTTTCTCAGTCCCTGATAATAATGTACCCTTTCACAAAAACACTGACTTTTTAGCAAGACACTATTTTCTGTACCTCACTTACCTTGCTCCTATGTGTGAAGACAATTTAAACAAAGATGATTATAAATAGTTAAAGACATTTCCAATTGTAACTGCAAACTTTTAAAGTACTTGATCTGAACTTGTCATTTAAACAATAGAGAAAAGGCAGCTTTAAATGCAATGTACTTTTTAATAGAACACAGAAAATGATCAAAGGGAAAATTTAACTTATTTGTTTTATGAAAATCGCAATTTTTTTAATATACAGCAGGTAGAAATGTTAAGTACAGCATGTGGGATGGAAAATGAAACATATTAGTGAGAACAACAGAAATTTCAGGACAATTTTAGCGAAGTGTGAAGGGATTTGGAGTCAACACTTGAAAGTTATTTTAATAAGAGCTACAGCCTATTCAAATAAAAGCTTAAGAACCCTGTGCCTTTTGCAGCTATGAGGACATTTAGCAGGGCTCAGCAGTTTACAACCTGCTCAGCTAAACCTGAAGGCTTTGTTCCTAAGGATTTCAGATCATTTAGATTAAGACTGCCATAAGGAAATGTGGGAACATTACACCCACACCAAGAATAAGAAAACTTTCCTCATTCTGTTTTCTTGGTGGCCACATTGGAATCAAATCCTGCAAAAGTCAGACATTTCATAGATCTACAGGAAATAGAGATAGACAGTCTTTACAGTATTAGGTCATTACATTCATTCTCTTGCCAATCCTGGATTGTTCCCCATAGTAAATTCTGAAGTGCTTCATTCAGTTTAAATTTAAAATTAATCATTCTAATAGGGCTTCCACCATTCCCAAAGGGAAAGTGTAAAGTATTCTTACCCTCCAGCATCAAGCATGGCTGTTCCCCCTCCAGCTCTAAGCCCTCACCTCACCTTGCTACAGCATAGGGAAACCTGTGTTACAATTTCAAGTCTCAGTTTCTCTTGCTACTAAAACACTTAAGAGTTTCTGATCAAGAAACAGGCCTCCTCTTCTGAAGGAATAGAGACAGAAAATATGCTGTCAGCTCTGCATGGGATCAGTAATCCTTCAGTTCTTTAATACTGGGCTGTTCAATTGTGTTCTCAAGCTAAAGACCTCCTTCCTTCCCATTTAATGGGTTTAATTCTTCAAACACTAGTCTTTTAGGGACTTTTCTCTGAAGCTCCTCATGTCTTGATGACACTACTATAATGAAATAAAGTCCTCTGCTTTTTTCTGCATCACAGAGGTATGACAGGAGGTCTTCCTCCTATTCTCACTATGAGTACCAACTGGAAAGGCAAGGGCTTACTGCAGATGCAACCACAGGATGTCAAACCTTCACCAGTTCAGTACAGCAGACTAAAGCCTCAGCTCCTGGTGATCTGTCTGGCTTTAAGTCATCCAAGTACTTCTGTTGTGGAGTAACACAGGAGCAGAGCTAGCCTAACCTTATGGACAACAGTTTTAAAGTGCTAGTTTCCCTGATTATTGAAAGTAGTGTCTATAGTTTAACAGATGTCACTATCATGAAGCTTCCCCACATAGTCAATCAGCCAGCCAACCTATGCACATTTCTTTCACTTTTTCCTCATGTAGAGCATTCATCATTCCAACTTCTTAATGATTTATCTGTGTCCTCTTAACTCCTTCCAAATTGTTAACTACCTTTGGATATACTGGTGTCCAGAACTTTGTTAAGAAGCAGCTCCTCATAGCTGTGAGAGGGACTGCATATCTAGAAAGTGAAGCTGATGCATTTCATTGTCCTGTGCTGTATTTAAGGGGAAGCATGCTATTTTATTCACCAACAGATAGAAAGTACCTATTTCACAGAAGAATAGCCAAGCAAGCAGTACTTCAGCGGTATTGGCTTGGTTGTCTCATGGAATCACAGAATNACATTGACCATTGCCAGGTAGCATGTTTTTCAGAGTATTTGCCTTTCACTAGCAACAAGCATCTACTCAAACTCACACTGGGCTTTGTCTGTGCTGTTTAGCTTGAGCTGTAACTCCAATTTTTCATATAATTTGAGTTCCATCTGCACACAGTAGGCAAGCTTTGGTGGAGGACCTAATACATACTAATTCAAACTAAACCTTTCAGTGAGATGACTTCACAGACATTTTAAAAGCATAGGTGATTCCCTCAGTCAATTCCAATGCATCATTTTCTTCTGAAGGTCATCCCAAAGACTGCAGGTCAATATTTGGTTTTCCTGCTGAGGATACCATGAAGGGCCCTAGTTAACACCATCTGTGATGGTACATGCCAACCAAGAGTGTGCTAAAACTACCTGCTGATTTCACTTGTGGCAAGATATAGCCAGACATCAGCAAGAAGCATTTTCAATTGTTGTCATGCGAGTTGGCAGGCTATGACTCAGAGCGTCTGTGTGCATGATTACACACACTCAGTTGTCCAAACAAAGCAAACAAGGTCTAAGCTAGTTCAAAATTACTATTTATTGGTCCACAGAGTGATATTTATGAAGTGATATTTATATGATATGATTTTGTAACATTTATCACAAAAGTATGAAGCATCAAAAAAAAAATAAATAAAGGCATCCATTATTGTAAAAGCCACTTACAATTGGCTTCCAAAGTTTGTAATAAGCTTTTAAAAGAAGATGAAATGTATCCTAAATTTTTCATGGTTTATGATCAATAGACCATAGGAAATCAGCTCAAAATGACAATATTAAACTACAAATGTTTGTGTGCACTGCCGCAGATACCTACCTGAAAGATGTAAATCAATAACGTAACAGATGGGAAAAAGGGAGATTATTTTTGTATGCAAATGGAATGACTTAAACCAGTACAAATCAGAAATCAAGACTGTTCAGCAAAAGGTTTTCTGAAGGTTATCAAATTTATATTTATTAGTGATTTTTTCTTGGAAGGAACATTAAGACTGGAAAAATATACAAGTGAGATCTTCCATATTGCTTCCGCTCATATCAACGTAATCTTATTCTCCAGAAGTACAATGCAGCACTTCCAAAAGGAGACAAAGTTTATAGACAGGCTAAGTAAACTAAGATTCAGAAATAATGAACACCACAAGCAGATTATTATCAGACTGACTGCACAAAGAAACAATTAAAAGCAGAGAGAATAATGCAACTGTCTAAAGCCTCCTCAGCCCATGTTAAACTGACTTCCTTAGCCTGATTTTTTCAAAGTCGTTTATGGCTTGATCTGTCTGTATGAGAGTGATCACAGTGGAAAGCTCCTCACAGGCTAGCTTTATAGGACTGACATTTGGATAAGAAACACAGATTTGAGGATCCCTTTGCATTTATTTGCCAGTTGTAACGTAATTTGCTGATGAGATTTTTTACACTGTTAAATATGGATTAATGAAACTAATATGAACTAAAGAAAAAAGTGTTTTACATTTTCAGTGAAATATGGCCAGATGTTTTGCTGTAACACAAGAAATCCATAGTCAATATTCTCCAGGTCTCACAGCATAAAATCTTTCAAATTAGGAATGAAGAGAGCTGTTTCCTCATTTGGGAAATCTAACATTTACCATATCAGATTAATCAGAAATACTTGAACACAAGTCTTTCCACAAGTACCACCATTTTCCACAGTAAACTAGACAGGTTGGATATTTGTAGGACTTCATAGATGTAGCTTTCTGTTCTCTAGACAGATCTGCTAATGTCATTAGGCACAGACACTGGGGTGGGTCCCCCATTTTCTTTGGCTCAAGTTTTGACCTCCCCTAAAAAGCCAGTGGGCACCGATTTAGTTCCTTGTTTTTCCATAAGCAACAGGGCCAGTGGCAAACAGTCAAAATATTCCCTTAGAAGCTTGAAGTGGCATTAATATGAACTTGGGACTTTACCAGGTCTTTGAGTACAGAGTTTAGACTTTTCTACCATAACACTACACATATGAATGTTCTGAAGCTTCCATTACCTGTAGGCCTTTTAAAAAACAGAAGAATGTTTGATTTGGATGGTTGCATTAAATTAGGGGATATTAGTGGATTATACCCACAGCCTCAAAAGTAATTGCCAGTTGTCTGCAAGTGGCTACTTCTATATGGAAGCAAAAATTATCAAAGCAAACCCCAAACAGTAATTCACAAGCACCAAACATGTGCTGCCTGTTTATCTTTCTAGGTCAGTGCTTCCAGTTTAGGCAGAAACTTCATTACTTCTCAAATACAATAGATAGCAGTCAGAATTCAGAAACTCAGTTTTATTTACAAATGAATATCCTGTTTGGGGCAACTGTTACAGCATGGCCACCCTAGAGACAAATGCCCACTCACACCCAAATCTAAAATGACTGTGTTCAGAAGACAGCAAGAAAAAAGGTATAATGGAAGTTCCTTAGTAGTCCTGTTGTACAAGAAAATAGAGGGATTTAGATTTTCTTTAGTACAGATTCTTTCACAAGCACATCACCCCTTACCTAAACTAGGGTATACGTATATAAATACATGTGTGTATATACAAACATAAACTTACGTATGTTGTTTTTATTGTATAGTGCTACAAAAAAAAAAAAAAAGACTGCAAAAGCAAATAGAAATAAAATTAAAGTCCAAAAATATTGGATCTGATAACTCATACTAGACACTCAGGTTTGTACAAGTTTGCCAAAATGTCTTCATTTGCACATTTTGCTCTAGCGTCTTCTATGCAAATAGTTACAAACCTGAAGCTGTCTCAGTGGAAATAAGTATATGCAAGAGCCACCCCTAACTGGGAATGTATCTATACCTATCCACAATACTTATACAACAAGCAATAGCATCTTAAGAATTTGTATCTTTTAAAAAAATTTGTATTTTGCAGTAGCTACGTGCGGCGGGAGATCAATGGACAACGCGTACACGGACTAATATAATCCAAGCATTGCCGTTTATTGCCCGAAGCTCGCTCATTATATACCCACCAGCGCTAACCGCGCACTGGAAGCACAACTCTGATTGGTAACCAACTCTGCCAGGCGCTAAGCAACATCTCTTGATTGGCCAGGTACTGCTCTCAAGACGCCTCCCTTGGATCCACCTTCTGCCTCCATTTTCTTGCTGCTTCACTCCCGTGTCACGTGCCGCACGTGGCTGTCCCCGTGTGTCCTTGTTTACGTCTTCCCTGTAACCGTCCTTTTGTGTCCTTGTTTACGTATTCCCTGTAGCCATCCTTACTGGCGCCGCCAAGTCTGGGTTTGCTCACATGTTCATTCTTATGGAGATACCTCTCCACAGCTACGCATAATATAGATAAAAAAACCCCTGTATCAACACAGAAAAACATTCTGGACCTGAATATTCAAATGCTAATGCATACGTATCTATTTTCAGAGTAGTTGTAGCTTGAGTACTCTGGGCATCTACAAACACAGTTACACCTCTAGGATGAAGTCTCACATAGCAGGACAAACTTCATAGTTTAAGAAATAGAAAAAAAATAAGAATGTGAGCAACACCTCTTGTTATTTGCACGACTATTGCTTCCATAGCTTCACAAAACTATCCAGTTCTTTCTTTGGGAATTTTACCCTTTGAAAAGAGTAGCAGAAGTGTGAGTTGTGTTATTTACTTCAATGTTTTGAAATATTTTTGACCTCTGACAAAGAATGAAGAGAGCCAAAGAGCAGGTGGAAAAGTGTAAGAACGCACTAATAGATCTTAATGTAAAAGCTCAGCTAGTTGAAAAACCCAACCCATCATATCTTCAGAGCAATTCTGAGAAAACATTGATGCCCAAAGCAAACAACAAAAGATTTGAGTATCTGAAAAGAACTACTTGCAGAGTATAAATTCAAAAGAAAGGTCTCCCTCAAAAAAAGAGGGGCATAATAGTCACTGTCAGAAAGTTTATGATTTCATAAGACAGTCCTCTTGCCAGGATCCTGAATTTAGATAAGAAGACAAAAGAAATCAAGTTCTAAGTATGAGGTGGTATCAAAGAGGAAGAAATAACAACTTATAAGAACCAACACAATGAGATATGGAAGCCATCTGATCTTTTTTAAAAAAGTTAATAGATATTAAATGCAATTTGGTGGAAGTATTCACCCATGAAGCAAACAAAACCAACAAAATGATAAAATACTGTAGTCTGCTGATCAAGGAAAGATTACTTTGAAAATATATTATATTGAAATGATAGCTGGTAGAAAGAGAGTTGTTTGTCAGAAGGAAAGCAGATATGCATTCTCGTGAATTTAGCAGTCTCCAACCACATGGCTATCATTAGGGTGTAACAATCTAAACCCCATAGTATTTTAGGTATGAAATGGGATCTGTGTTTCTGAGGTGTCAGGGTCTCTACTGAGTCAAAGCCAATTTCTTGGATGGCGAAATAGTGCTTCTAAAGGATTTTAGACTTCAGAATAGTTGTTACTAAAGGGCTATTCAGATTTGAGTCAAGATTTATCTGTATAGAAGACCTGGAAAAGGATTAGCCCATGCACAAGGACCAGACACCTACATATATACTGGAAGGATCATACACTTGGGACTTTCTCCTTCCCGAAAATTATCACTGGAATGCACAGCTATTACCATCATTATGACAGCTTTCCACATTATGTTTTCTGGTTTGAGTGCCATGTGATCCCTGCAGAGTAGGCAGGGTGGGTTTATTCTAGCCACTAATCTGTAAATAAAGTTCAATTTGATTAATACAGACCAAACCATTTAAAACAAACAAACAAACAAAAAGATGACGACCACAACAATTGTAAGAGAGAACTCAATCCTTATAAAGTTAATATAAATGTGAGAAAAGACAAATATTCTACCAAAATGTTAATCAGTCACCAGCAATATCTTCAGATGTGTCATAACAGCATCTAGCCATAACAGAGGGGTATAAAATGGCTTTCTGAAGTCTTTCCATACTTTTTTTTTCAACAGCCTAGAATGTCCATGGGCAAGAACTGAAACTCTTCTCATCTAGGAGAACAGATGTCTTCCAATACACTAATGTGTTGCCATTAGGGAAAGCAATGTTTCAAGCTGGCCACATTCTTTTCTAAACTACTCTGAAACTTTGTGAAAGTACAGCTGAAGGAAAATGAGTGCTACAACTAAGGTTTAACACGGTTGAGAGCTGGACCNGCAAATAGAAATAAAATTAAAGTCCAAAAATATTGGATCTGATAACTCATACTAGACACTCAGGTTTGTACAAGTTTGCCAAAATGTCTTCATTTGCACATTTTGCTCTAGCGTCTTCTATGCAAATAGTTACAAACCTGAAGCTGTCTCAGTGGAAATAAGTATATGCAAGAGCCACCCCTAACTGGGAATGTATCTATACCTATCCACAATACTTATACAACAAGCAATAGCATCTTAAGAATTTGTATCTTTTAAAAAAATTTGTATTTTGCAGTAGCTACGTGCGGCGGGAGATCAATGGACAACGCGTACACGGACTAATATAATCCAAGCATTGCCGTTTATTGCCCGAAGCTCGCTCATTATATACCCACCAGCGCTAACCGCGCACTGGAAGCACAACTCTGATTGGTAACCAACTCTGCCAGGCGCTAAGCAACATCTCTTGATTGGCCAGGTACTGCTCTCAAGACGCCTCCCTTGGATCCACCTTCTGCCTCCATTTTCTTGCTGCTTCACTCCCGTGTCACGTGCCGCACGTGGCTGTCCCCGTGTGTCCTTGTTTACGTCTTCCCTGTAACCGTCCTTTTGTGTCCTTGTTTACGTATTCCCTGTAACCGTCCTTACTGGCGCCGCCAAGTCTGGGTTTGCTCACATGTTCATTCTTATGGAGATACCTCTCCACAGCTACGCATAATATAGATAAAAAAACCCCCTGTATCAACACAGAAAAACATTCTGGACCTGAATATTCAAATGCTAATGCATACGTATCTATTTTCAGAGTAGTTGTAGCTTGAGTACTCTGGGCATCTACAAACACAGTTACACCTCTAGGATGAAGTCTCACATAGCAGGACAAACTTCATAGTTTAAGAAATAGAAAAAANGTGAATTTAGCAGTCTCCAACCACATGGCTATCATTAGGGTGTAACAATCTAAACCCCATAGTATTTTAGGTATGAAATGGGATCTGTGTTTCTGAGGTGTCAGGGTCTCTACTGAGTCAAAGCCAATTTCTTGGATGGCGAAATAGTGCTTCTAAAGGATTTTAGACTTCAGAATAGTTGTTACTAAAGGGCTATTCAGATTTGAGTCAAGATTTATCTGTATAGAAGACCTGGAAAAGGATTAGCCCATGCACAAGGACCAGACACCTACATATATACTGGAAGGATCATACACTTGGGACTTTCTCCTTCCCGAAAATTATCACTGGAATGCACAGCTATTACCATCATTATGACAGCTTTCCACATTATGTTTTCTGGTTTGAGTGCCATGTGATCCCTGCAGAGTAGGCAGGGTGGGTTTATTCTAGCCACTAATCTGTAAATAAAGTTCAATTTGATTAATACAGACCAAACCATTTAAAACAAACAAACAAACAAAAAGATGACGACCACAACAATTGTAAGAGAGAACTCAATCCTTATAAAGTTAATATAAATGTGAGAAAAGACAAATATTCTACCAAAATGTTAATCAGTCACCAGCAATATCTTCAGATGTGTCATAACAGCATCTAGCCATAACAGAGGGGTATAAAATGGCTTTCTGAAGTCTTTCCATACTTTTTTTTTCAACAGCCTAGAATGTCCATGGGCAAGAACTGAAACTCTTCTCATCTAGGAGAACAGATGTCTTCCAATACACTAATGTGTTGCCATTAGGGAAAGCAATGTTTCAAGCTGGCCACATTCTTTTCTAAACTACTCTGAAACTTTGTGAAAGTACAGCTGAAGGAAAATGAGTGCTACAACTAAGGTTTAACACGGTTGAGAGCTGGACCTGAGTGTCTGATGTGAGATAGCACGGCAAGGGAAAGAGGGAAAAAAAGTGAGAGAAAACAAATGGAGTGCAAGGGGAAAAAGCCAAATATTTTAAGTCTCAAATTCTTCTCAGTGCCTGCAATTTGGGGTCTTCATTTGGCAGAATGAATAACAATTTTTCTTCTTCTTGGAGCCGAGATTCATTTTTCCTTCTTTCCCCTCTCTTTCTACATCTTTGTACTACCTTTGGCATAACAGATAAAACAAAGTTAATAACAAAGAAAGGACTAGATTTCTTTAAGATGTTTTATTGCCGATTGTAATTCAGCTTTAAATGGACTCTTGTCAGCTAGGGAATTGTTCTCAATTATACTTTTTCTGAATGCTAGAACACAAAGTCTGAAGTATAAAATATGACTTTATTTATCAAGCATTGTATGAGCTGCCCTATGGGATCTCCCCTTTCTTTTCTATTCCACCATCTTTGGAGTGCTTTTATCATTATGGTACCATACCTCAGGACTGCTGTTTATCTGAAGACTATTCTAGAGGCAAGAACTGGGAAAAAAAGGAGGAAGAAAAGGGAGGAGGGGAAAAATCCCACATTCATTGCTTATGTCCAAACGCTCTCCCCCTCTTCCTGTTGCCTTCTGCCAATCAAACTTAAAAAAAATAAATTATATATTCAGTGTCCGCTATTTATTGAAACGTCTCAGGCAGTTCACCAGTTTATCACAGCTAATACTAGTTTAGTCTTTAAATAAAAAGTACTTTGGCTTATTATAGTACACATCACTCCAAAAAATGTCTCAGAATTCACTTGCAAGTACTTCGACTGACATTAGTGTCATCTAGAGAACCCAGTTCCTTTAAAATAACTGTACATGTAGATGCTACTAGTCTTCTTTTGAAAAGGAAAGGTTGGTTTTATTGAGTGTCATTCATTCACTTTTGTCTTCACCCACACAGAAGCGTCAAGATCCAGCTTTCAGAGGGATAAGACCTTTGACCAATCTGACTCTCCCTTCAGGCTGAGGAAGGTTCAAAAGAGCAATAGAGGAAGTTTGACCTATCCTTGTTCTGTGAAACAGACTGTAAATGCAAACTATTAAGGAGGAGCATGGCTTCTCTGCTCAGCACACAAAGGACAATAGTAAAGAATGCAATGAAGTGTTTCCCAGACTGTAAAAAGATGATCCATTGCCTTGATGGAAATTCCAATATTACACCAATCATAAAAGACCTTATTAAGTTTGTAAAGAGAAACTGAAATATTAACTGATGGTGGAATAAGACACTGGCTGACTGGACTAGCAGTGTAGTTATTATCATAATGCTAAGAAAGGAAAAGGTACAGGTCTGAAAGAGTAAACTCAGCCAGAAAACATTAAGTACAATGGAGAATATCATGTCAGAGTTTAGGGACAGATTTCTAATGATGAAATAATAGAAGCATAAAGTCAAAGGATTAAAAATATTAGAAATAGCCCACCAGACTTTTCAGCCCCTAAATAGCTTTGAAAATCCAGTCTATCAGCACTTCTGAAGATTTCATCCCAAAGTTTTCTACCAAAATATCTCAATACAAAGGATGCAAATCATGTATCTTCAGCATTTTCACTGTCAGTTCTACAGCTTGGCAGTAAGGGTTGTCTTCATTAGGGGTGCAGATACTCAAAATAGAAAGTGTAAAATCATGCAGCAAGACAACAAAATATTGCCCTGAATAGCAAACAGATAAAAACTAATGTAACCAGGATGAAGTTGGAAATGTGCAGACTAAGGACATTGGAAGTGAGGTAGCTGAGATTGAGAAAGAGAGCTGATGAGAGTAGTGTAAATGGGGTGTTGAATGACTTAGCCACTTATTTCCTTGCTTTTTCTTTGTGTTGGCATATAGGAAGTCTAGCAATCCTAACCAGAGGTTGATAAAATCTGAGTGTGTGGCTAGGTAGACAGAGAAGTAGACAAATTCAAGTGTAATATACATTATCACGGAGCATAAATAACATTGGCTAGGAAACCAGAACAGCTTTGTTTCACAGATCAAAGTAGAGACAGAAGTACTGTGCAGCATAAAACAACACACAGAGCTGAAAAAGTAAACTGAAGACTGTGATTTTAGCTCAACAGGAGGCAGTACCACTTGCAGACTTGTCTAAAAGTAGTTCAAGATACTTGTATGTCTTTCTATATGAATCATTCTGTTAGTAAGAAAAGACACACTGAGTAAAAGTCTGAGACATGGAAAGTGGCCCTCCTCAACTGAAAGACAAGGAGAGTTTGAAGACATTCATTGGAGAAGGACAAAGAAATATGTTTCAGGAATAACTGACATCAGGTCTCTTGAGGTTTAGAGGAATCCAACAAAAAGTGTCATGTTCAAAAGAGTAAATGACAACATGGAAAACAGGTAAGCAGAGCATGTTATATAATACTCCATCTATAACAAACCACCAGAACACATGGGAATTGCAACAGTAAATAAGACACATTCAAAAAGGCTCCAAAAAGCATCTACTTTTTTTTTTTTTAAGTTACATGGTACCTAGTGTTTCCTGCATGAAAAGTTCTTTGGCACAACATCCTAAGCCAACACAAGGTAAAAAATTTTGTGATCTTCACCTAAAAGTAAAAGGCATATTCTAATAAATCATATATAGCACTCTGCATGGTTAAAGAACTGTTGACAAGAACTACTATGCAATGCTTAGGATACCAGCCTCAACGGCAGACTCTGCTATAGTATCATCTTTTGTTTTTCTGACTGATTCTGTTCCTGTCATTGCTACATTCAGAATATATATTGCTCTGAATGCTCTAATTTGACACTCTTTGCTGGTCTGAAGTGATCAGCATCTCAGGATTCTTTGTTCAACTGTCTGGAGAGAAAAAAAAAATAAAAGAGGCTTTTTTCCCCTATAATAAAAATGAAAGTTCACGACTGCTGGGAAAGGCAAGTATGGCAATGGCTAACTCTTTATTGACTGGAGGTGTTTACAAAAACAAGGAGAAAAGTAGAGTGGAGGGCAATCACACTGCTGATGTTAGGCAAAGGAAGATAGGCAAATTCCTTACATCATCAGTAAACAGATGGGCTCCTCTTGAGGTTCACTTAGGGGAACTGACTTTTCCCCTTTGAACAATTTTGAAGTGTTTTCTTTGTCTTTCTTGCTGCACTTTTTTCTTTGGTTTGGTTTCTGGTTTGGTCTGGGGTTTTTCTTGTTTGGTTTTTTGTTTTTTTTTTCAAATTTCCCAACTAGACCTTGCAGCTGCAGACCTAAAGAAAAATCACTGTTCCTCCTTCCTGTGAATTGGGCCACAAAGCTGGATTTTCTATTTGTTTAAAAGGAAGGACTCAAGTACTGGAAGATGCTTCGTAGATCAGAAGAATAACTTGGCAGCAATACAGATGCAATTATTTTTTGATTACTTAGCCTGACATCTCTCTGTCTCTCAGACACTTTTCCCCACCCAGTCTGTCCTACTGACTTCACCATCTCCATACACCCTCTTGCTTTTCTCTTCTGAACTCCACATCCATAAGTGTAACAGCCCCCAGGTTCCCTCCTTCCCAGGATAGCTGGGAAATAATGGAGGAGTTTTCTTCACACAGAGTCTATAGTCTTAATAACCAGTAAGAATGAATGATATCTAGACAGTGACAAAGAGCGTCCAAGAGACCATTCTAGTCAGAATAATACAGCCAATTCCTCTCCCCTCCAGGGCATGGCCAGAATCTGGACACTTCACTGTAGCTCTTTTGTCATTGTTCTGTAACACGACAGCAGAGCTTCCTTCCAAAGACCACGCATTTTGAAAACGCCTTTTTTAAAGGCTGAAGTCATATTTCTAAAGAAAATCATAAATTTTCATTCCACATTTTGAATTGTAAAATATTACCATTTTTAAAACCTGCATTATACTCTATGAAGATATAACTTACCATTAGACTAGTGACACATCAAGAGCTTATTGAAAAGGTGTTCGGTAAGTCTTTGGTTGAAGACAGTGTTTCAACAGGTACATTTCAAAGTTATAATGCTGTTAGAATAAAACTCACCTTTAGACTTTTGTAGTTGAACACTTCAAAGTTTAAAAAGAATTGCACCAGTCTGCTACAGTAGCTTATTCCAGACTTCCCTATCTCTGTGATATAGTGTGTATGAATTACATAACATTAACTAAAATCTAAAGGTACAGTAGCAAAAAACCCTTCAAACAAGTTGAGAACTGTCTTCCAGCCAGCAGGCATGATTGCGTACATAAATTAATTCAATGAACAGAATACAAAATAACATTAACATTTTTTCTTCATCTATCTTCATTTTCTAAGCAGTTCAGTTAAAAAAAAAAATAAAATAGTGCTATTTCTTATTCATTGCTGTGAGTTTCATATGTTAAACAAAGACAGACCAACCTTAAGCCTCTCGATAAATATGATACGGTGGTAACTGCAGCATTCACTTCGTATCCCATTTCTCCAAGTTCCTGTCAGCCAGATGTCACTTGCAATGTAAACATTAGAAAAATATGAAATAATAATTTCATACATCATCTATGCGAGCACGAGCCAGTCAAACATTCAATACAAATTCAAACTGCTACTACACATAAAGCAAATATCATCCAAATAATATTTAGAATGATTGAAAGGCTTTTGATTTGGAAGTGTATTCTCTTAAGCTAAGTGGTCCCCAAGACCATCTAGAAAATTCAATTGTTTCATTTTAAAATGTTTTCTGCCCAAAATTATATCAAATCCTAATGTCTCAGTAGAAACACATGGGATTGGATTGCTGACTGGGCGCCTGATGTCAAAGAGGAATCTAATTTTCCAATGGCATTTCCTCATACTGTCTCACCAAAACACAAAATTGATAAAATTTTAATGGATAATTTTCAGAGCAGGACATTAGCCATTGTGCTGGGAAATAGTGCAGGAGAACACCATGTAGAATCAGAAAGGCAATGTATCAGAAGACAGTTTGAATAAATATTAATATACAGCACATGCCTTATATTCTGCATTTTTCTCTTGCAAGTAGAACAGAATTCAGTAGGTAAGTTTTGCACTAATAGGCACATCTCTCTTCCTCTCCTTTTCCAGTGCATCTTTTACAAGTGATCTCTTAAAAATATAGGTGCAATACATTAAAGGGCACAGTGTTCATCTTTTACTGGGGTGACACAATCATAGTCAACACAATCCTCTTCTGATTGAAATCAATTGTGAAAGTCATATTGACTTCAATGACTACACCACCAAACACTTCATATAACAAAATGTTTTGTTAAGTAATTCTACAGAAAAGATTCCAGTGATGGAAAAAATGAAATATCACCTTCTGGATCTCCTGATAGGGCTAGATACTGCAAGTATTCAACACAACACCAAAAGCCATGACATAACACAAGATGAAAAGGACTGAATTCTACTCCTGATGACAAAGCAGTTATATTAGGGAGAAAGGTACTCATTAACTGTATTATGTTATCACTCCAAAAGGATGCAAAACACATGTATGGCAATGTGCTATTTAACACGTGCTCTTCTCTGAAGAGTTCTGCTTTCAATTAAGCTAGGTCATTAATTATGTAAACTTTGAGACATTTAGACAATACAAGTGAACAAGTGAAAAGAAAAGTGAACTAAGATTTTACTAACCATTGTAATTTACTTTGAATTTATAATGAAAGAGTAACACAGTCGAATATATGGTGAACAGGATGGACCAGCTTCCCAGCAACCATTTCATGTCATTTATTACTAGCTGGATTTTAATATCTGTATACATATATTCAATATATTCAGGTGATTGTTTATGCCAATACAGAGAGGAAGAGCAGCATTTTTCTAGTCAGGAGACCTATATCTGCCTTCATTGAGACTTAAGCATTAAAAAACTTTAATAAAGACCCAAGTAAAACTCTCAGAACATTAAAAAGACCACAACAAATTTTTCTTCAGTATGTGAGAGTAGGAAAACCAAGACACGTCCCTGCTCCTTCTTTTTCTTTCCCACTCCATTCCCTACAAGGAACTGAGCCTCTGTTCTCTCTATTCTTCAAAGGTAGCAGAG
>VYZX01023771.1:0-26149 GCA_013401335.1 Brachypteracias leptosomus
TCTGTGATTCTGTGATTCAGTAAATTTTCACATTCTTCATATGCCCTTCAGATACCTCTGAACCCTCAAGACAGACCATGGTAATGCAGTATGGGACTTGTAGGAGAATCTGCAGTGGATACATGAAAGAATAAATGAAATTATAAGCAAGTGGCACCTTTTAGGTGCCAAGGTATTTATGCAACAGCTGGAGCTACAACATGATACCTCAGGAGGAGGCAAAGTGACCTTTTGCAAAGCCCATTGTAACAGAGCCCTGACAGACACAGGGAAGTGATATATTAGGAAGTGCTGGCTCTACTTCCTGTGGGGAAAGGTTTATTTTGAGCACAAGACAGACTTCTGCCTGAACATAACAGAACACCACAGAAAGGCAATCCTGAAGGCAGCCAAGTGACTGGAGCACATCCCTGATGCTCTGGAGGCAAAAGATGAGGAAGGGGTGATATCTAGAAAAGCAATTGTAGGAGGCAGATAAATTGACCCAAGCACACATTTAAACCAACTTAATGGAAAGATTTCCAGATAATCTTCAAGTCAAGGTTGTTGTCTTCATCTTTTTTATCATTATTATTTTTTCCCTAAAAGCAATCCAGGGAAGTTCTATGTTGTACAGGTTATTGGATAAAACAGTCTCACTCATTTTCTAATCTATTTCCCATGATCAATCTTAACAGCTACTTACCCTTACTGGTAAGAATTTTCTTCTTATGTTTCTTCAATTATTATAAAAATTATTTTTATAACAGTTGAAAAAATTAAACCGTGCAAGATCTAAACTCAGTTTATAGACTTAGAAGTATTACAATTTAACAAATATTTCTAGGCATTTCCCCAACTGAAAGGTTCTTAAGAAGACTAAAGCTCCAACCAGATACTCAGGAAAGATGCTTTCAGTTCCAGCACAGACTTCCTGTGTGAACTTCAGTTCCTTACACTGTTGTTGAGGTTTAAGGTTTGGGGAAGGGGAGGGACAGGTGGAGCGGCTATTCCACTCCCCTTCCTGCCACACTCTATATAAAGGACACAGGAAGTTCCGCTCGCCCCCTCCTTGCTGGAATTTGCTGCTGGCTCCGGGCAGCTCCGTGGCTGCTACAACTCCACGTGGCTCGGGAGAAATCCAGTGGCATCCGAGGATCGGTGTTGTATATATTTGTATATATACCTTCCCTTGTTACTTCTGTATATTTCCCTTCCCCTGATATCCCTTTTGTTACTCCCTGTTAAAAGTTGTGATCTTAATTTTCCAACTTTGTGTGAGGCCTTTCTTCCTCCCCTGGGAGGGAAGAGGGGAGGGAGAAGAGGGGTGAAACTAATTCTGCTCCGTGGGGGTTGCCCTGAGCCCTAAACGGAGACAACTGTGCATCACACATGATTTTTACAATGTACGTGTGTGTGTAATTGCACTTACCTATCACAGTGCTGTCTGATGCACTCTGACTGAAGAATGATCTGAAATGTGATAAGGTGGGGCACCATACCTACACATACCTGCAGATATTTACTTTTTTTTGGTGAATATATCCTGATGTTAATGATTAAATAGCATCCAATTAACTACATAATACTATTTACATGAGCAAAGTTTAATCACATTTTCATTAGCAGCTTATTATAATCATTACTCATTTGTACAGAAACCAGATGAATTAGCATTTTATGTTCATTGAGAATATGACCATATATGTATCTACTACCTACCTGCTCTTTTACAGTACAATTCATCAGTCCTTTTCTGCAAATTTCCGTATAATGTTCAGTAATAACACATCCATTCACGTATCCAAATGTATTTAGGATGATTTTGGTAGCATTCCACTGGCTGAAACCAAAGTTGCATCCTTCTTTCAATACTTTCATAAGATTTCCTAATTAAAGATCTTTCTGTTTCGTACAACAGAAACATATACTTCTCACATATCATTTGTTAGAAGCAATAACAGCGCTAACTTATTTACAATACTTTTTTTAAAAGCTAAATAAATTGTTAATATTGCTGCACAAGAAAAACATGCTTCTTATTACACTTCAGTTTTCATGCCTGCTAGTGAAGATAATGCAAGACTAAGAATGAGTTGAAAGCCAGAGATTTCAACCATAATCTCAAGAAAGATGTTTAATTATTTGAGAAGAGTTGGACTAAAAGAAGGGCAAATAAAAAAATTTGATTCTCTATTGTAATCTAACAGCATCATACAAATCTGCAGGTGCTTTTACTGAAGTAACTAGGCCATTTCAAGGACACTTTAAAGAGTGTCAAGATCAAGCAGGGCACTTGTTCTGGCTTCATCCTATGCATTTAATGCACCAACCCCAAATGACTGGAGCTTTCATTCATTGCTTACAACTTTGCCTCTCCTGTCAGAAGCTGTTTCCTTGGAGAATAAAGAAGACAAGAGAACAGTACTGCTGCCAGCCAGACTTTCTTTTCAAGACCATGGCAGAAAAAACTAGGCCACATGAAGGAAAGAGAAAGGGAAGGATCATAATTTTGTACAGCACTCTCCTAGAGTCCCATGAGAGTCACTCGTGCCAGGCTTTTTTTGTCTCTTTGAGTAGACAGGGTTGTTTTCCAGATGTACTCATTGCTTTTCCATTCTTCTCCAAGGTGATGGTAAAGGCAGGCAGACAAAACATTTGACACTATTTTCCTATCTCTTTTTGATGGGAAAGTCCCAGGACCCATACAACTCTGATACATATTCTCTTAAGATATTACCCTTGTGTAGTGTATTAGGCTGCAACTGAAAACTTTTAACCTGACATGCCAGTCACAGGAAGAGGAATGTAATGGTGACATACAGAGCCTGGCTGGCAAAAAGTTTGGCTTTTTGTCAATTAAAGCAAACAAGAAGTACTGTTTTTTCTTGAAGGAAGGTAGTTTGATCAGATAAATCAAATCAAGTCTTGTCTTTTCAGCATGTGGTGGAGAGGTATAATGCTTTCTTTCAGTTTCATGATATTTTGTGTTAAATCCATTGCAAATTAAGTCAATTGCCTGAAGACTATAGCTACTGCTTATAGCTCACAAGAGAGACAAGGCAGTGTAATGATCTGTGACTGCATACCGTACATGTAGACCACAGCCATCAGTCAACTGCATAATCTTCAGCATCAAAATTCATTAAAGTCAGTGGGAGTCATGTGGTTAAAATGCTGGCTGCAGTTTGGGAAACAAAGGGGTTAATACTATAAAATCAAGAAACTGGATAAAAAAAAAAAGGTGAAAAAGAAGTTGCTGGAGCAGAAGTGGATGCAGCCAATGTAATGCTTGTGGCTATAGATTAGTCTTAGATTTTCGCCACATAAACATTTTGAAAAGAAAACAAATGATGATCTATCATGTCTTAGGAGGTGGCATTCTTTTCCTTTTTTGTTATACTCATCAAAATTACTGTTTCCATTTATTAAGAACTGGTATTTTAAAAAAAATTACTGCATACTTAGGAGAAAGAGTTACTGCACACAGCACTCTTCTCAAATAACTTAACTTTATTATACAAATAACTCACTCTGTTATGTGGATGTTTGGGATCTGAAAGTGTTAAAAAGAAAGTTAAACCTTAATTATGGGCTGTAAGTTGCTAAAGGGAGAATACTAGAGTGTAGCAATGACATCTGGACTATTACTAGTGCACGTAATGCATATCTGTCACTGACAACTCACTGGATTACATTTAATTCACAATCATCAGTCATGTCTTCTTTCCTAAGCAAAAAAAGAAACTACACCAACATCAGTAGTAGAAAGCATGCCTTCAGAGGACAGATTCTTCCATGTGCCATGATTCAAGTGGATGACCTTACAGATGTAAATGGAATGGACAAATAAATGTCAATAAATATAAAGCAACTGAGTGTTTCATATGCTGTGTTAGCATTTAATCTTCCATACCTAATGAAGTTTTGTAATTCCTCTCTTGCACATACACTGAGTTTCTGAGTTTGACTCTCCTTTCTCTTTGGTTTTCAGGGTATCTCTCTATGTAAATCAGTGCACAGCTTGTTTTTAGCAAAGAGAAATGTGAGCAGCATCCATCAGCCAAGAGAAAATAAGTTTTCTTCAAAATTTAAGAATCTGAAATGGTTACAAGATGAGTCCAGAGGCTGGCTGAGCCTTTGCTCTGCATGGTTGCATATTTAACTGTGGAATATGGAGTGCTGGAAAAAAAGTGTTGAATAGAAATCAGTTTGAGTAACAGAAGGAAATAAACTTTGGGCACAAACCCACTCTCTCAAAGTCTTGCGTTATAGCCTCTCTTCTCCTTGAAATGTGTAAGAAGCAACCTATAGGTGTCTAGAAAAGTTTCTCTTAAAACATGAAACTGTTGTCCATGGCCCTCTATGGCTCCACAACAAAAAGGCATATGGACACAGCTGATTTTCACTTAACAACTCAGTTGAGGCAAACAAAACAGTAGAAGCTATGGTAAATGCAGACCTCTTTGATCCCAAACTAAATGACAATTTTAACACTAACACTTGTCCAGATGCTTTTGTTACAGATCAGAAAACCTGTTTGGCAAGCTCTCACTCATTTGGCTATAAGGATTTCAGTTGCCCTCCCACTAGATGTAGTCTCATCGCATAAGTCATGTTTCAAGACAGAGTGAACAGATGAGCTTGTCTTACTCAATCACTAATATCGATTCACACATTCACAGAGAAGAAAATGCAACTTTGAATTGTCTTGGCAGAGCATACACCTTACACATGCACAATTAAAGATTAAAGAATTAGCAGGTGCCCTAGTGGAAGCCCTGCAGGGTAGGTTCTACGATTTGACCACACTTCATTATCTTTGTCCTCTTTGTGCTACAAAGTGACCTCTGACTTGGTGCCCATTTTGTTATGGTTTACAGCAATTATGATTCTTGTTCATGGTAGATTGACTAGAATCTCTTTGGACTATCTAGGGTATAATATTTCTTTATGTATTTCTACTGTACTGCCATATGCATTAGCACTGGCCCACTGGGTATCCTTTTATTTCAGCTTTCATGTATATTCTAATTATTTTGCTACTGTACTTCCATTGGAGCTAATGTTGAAAACAGAATCTACTTTACACTGGGTCCACCACAAAACTACAGCTTATGACACCTTAGGTTAGCTTTCACTGATAATTATGAAATAATAATGCAGTTTGTAGTATGCTAAATACTAAATTAGCAGGTTAAAATCACATAAAATGATCAAATAAATGTATACTGTTCTGAAATAACTGTGTATTAGAAGAAACCTTAGTCAAAATGGCATCATATGTTAAAAACTAATATTTTATTGTATGATGAGTTCTATGGTAAGCTATTATTACTAATTATTGTTCACATTATGATGGTGCCTAAAGTTTTGCGCTCAGCTGTGCTAGACACTGAATAACAGTTTTATCCATATTTACATTTCTCCTACCCTGCTAAGCACCAGTCTTCTGCTTGGTCAATTTCCAAAATAATTTTTCTAAACACCCTTAAAATTCTTCCTCTTCAAAATGTTCCACTACACACTCGTCCCAAAAAATACTCTTAAAATCTTTTTTCAACCTATTTTTCATCTTACTGTCCCATAATGTCAAAAAAAGTGGCTGAGTCCTGCACTCGCTAGTTCATGTATCTCAGCAATCCCCTGTCTTGCCTCCACTAAATCAGTTCCAACAGCCAACATCCTTGGTGTTGGTGCAAATCTTTTCCACCACTGCTTTCATCAGGCTTGTCAGAAAATGACTGTTGAAGCCATTAAGGTTGTCTCTTCCCTTTGTCCTTGTTGCAGTCTTGGCCGATCAACACTATGCCAGATGTCATGGCTCCTCAATCAACAGTTCCAGAGTTGGTTCCCTTGCATGACGTGTTATCATTTGTTGCTGCTATAAAATGGCAACTAATTCTCTCCTTCCCACCACATTGTTCACAGAAAATGATACGGGATTATTTTTTAAAGGGGCCTTTTAAAAACACATCTAGCAGTACATTTTGAGGCAATTATTACCTTCAAACTGGGCAGTAGGGCCTTCCCTTCCCTGTTCTTGCTAGTATGTTCCTCCCTCACTCCTTGTTTCATATAGCATGCATATGGATGGCTTTTAATAAGAAAGCAGTGTAATAATGTCACCAATGCATAGTGACACCTTTATTTGCATATTTGAAAGGAGAGCTGTTAATTCAACAAAGCAATAAATAATGGAGACCAAATACAACTTATTGCTAAAGAATATGACCCACAACATGTTGCTGCTTTTTAGAGTAGCACAATGTTCGGTATGCTCTGTATAATCCCAGGTGAATTAGAAGGGTGCATTTTATACTGAGATTTGTGGCAGATCTTTTTTAGTATTCATAGGTGTGCTGGCATAATACAATTCATTTAGGAATATGACACATCTATGTAATTTGTAGGTGTTGACTGTCTAACCTTCAGACAACTTGATGGAAAAAATAATTCATCCATAACAGAGACCTTTATTTTTCAATCCATAACATTCTATTTAATATATTAGAAGTACATGAAAAGAATAGAAGAACAGGAAAAATAAAACAACAGGAAGAGAAAGAAATGCCTTACTATACAGCATTTCAGCAAATAATGTAGAGATGGATTATTCCATATTTTCAAATCCTTTATAGTGAAAGTTCTATTAGTCTTTCTATGGGTCTATTTTACTTATCTTTGTGATCAAGAGAAAAGCCATTTCAGTCCTATATAGATATGGCTTTTTTTTTTTCAGCAATTCAGACAACTTGAACATGACAATACTGAAGAATATGTTATGAATGTTTCATCTCATGATTAGGACCATATTCAAATATAATGCTCTACGTTCACATGCCTTAGTTGTGGTGTGACAGATACAGTTGTACGATGTATGTACATCACAATAATTTTTATCAAAATAAACCAGAAGTTATAGATATTCAAGGAAGGAAAATAATAAAAGATAGATAGCCCACTCCTGTAATTGTATGTCTTTTACATTTAAAATAAACTATATTGCAAGAGAGTAAGTTTTGATTGTTCTGAATAATAAACCCTTTCACTTAAAAAGCCATGGTGCATTCTGGGGCATTTTGACACCTATGAGCATCAGAGTACCAAGATGTTGTTATCAACAGCATATGAACTAGTTCACAACTATCCCAGGGCTAGTAATTTTACATTGCAAGAAAGGTAATTCATGGTTATATTAGTTTTCCTCTTTGCACTAAGAGTATCTCCCAGGCATTCTTTGCAGATTATGGTCCCACCTGGATCAGGAATAGGTGGTCATATGCCTGGGTTTTCATAGTTAACTTATCTTTATTTATTTATTTGTTTGCTTATTTATTTTACTTTTATTTTTTTTAGTTTCCTAAAGTGTACACAGTATAAAATTTGCCTTTTCTTTGCTCTGTGAAAGCAAATCTTTTTGAAGGAGTTTTAGGCCAGAAAACAGTGTCCTGTGAAACAGCCCCTAGGATGAGCTCCCAGCTTTTTTGAGGAGGCTGCTTGTGCTTGTCTCCCTCAGCAAACACACAGCCACAGCTTCTTCACTTAGAGCTTTCTGCCTTTCTCTAGCCTCAAGCTCCACCGGCTTCTGCTTCTTTGGCCCATGAGGCCTTCCTCATGGCCTCAAACTTCCTTGCATTCTGCTTTGCTGGCATTTTTCTCTACAGAAGGGCTCAGATGATCCAATCGGGTACAAAAGTGCTTTTAGTGTTTAGTAATTTGGAGTCAATAAACCTCTTTAGTAACAGGGGTTATTACAGAATGAAACTGTGACTAGCTCCATTTCTAGCCCACTTCCCAACCCCACGGCTCTCTTTGCAGGAGGGGACAGCAGAGCCTAAGCATTTGCCAGTCATGCAGTTAACAACAGCAATTGCTCCAGATAAAAAGAGCTACATCATCATTACCAGGAGGGAGGAGTGAGTCTAACAAAACACATTGCATGAACAATTGGGTAATTGGATCCCTACTGGAAACGCAGCCTGAGTAATAATTTCAGATGGCACCGATGGTGTTATAACAGAAATTAAACCTCTATTATTTTATTCTAATGGATCCAGTTCTATCCGCAGGCAAATGGTTTAAAGGCACTGCTTTATCTGTGCATACCTGAACTTCTCAGGAAAGGCTAATCCACTTTGAAATTGATGCCAAATTGGCAAAATATTCCATTCCTTCTGAACTCAAACTCTTTAGTTTAGACACACAAGGAATGTGAGAAAACAACCTTTTTCTAAAATGCACACAAGAAAGAAAAACCTCATCTACCATCCAGTATAATGTATGTCTTTTGGCTGGATGAGTGTGAAACATATTCTGGAGTGTGATAGCGTGTACCGATGTGGTGTGCTACTTTTTTTCAGTAATGAATTTTATGCCTGCCTGTTTCTGTTTCTTTGTCTATTTTTTTTTTTTTTCAATTCAAATATGTAAAAGCTTTTCTTAATACAGACTCCCAGGTGTCAGTTGCTGCCTGGAGTCCCTTTTCTTTCCTCTATTGTTCTCTTAATTGTTACTTCAAAACAATTAGCTGGGCATTCATATGCAAATGAATGCAAATGTACAGGGGATTGGGTGAGAGAGAATACCACCACTCGTTAATTTCCACTTCAAGGTCTGCTGGTAGGAACAACAAAATTGCTTAACAATGTATTTTTCCTGGGCCATAAAGGGTGAACTCCCGACGATTCCAGCCGTCCTGCTGGCTCGGCAATTGTTAAGATTCTGCTGTTTCTTGGTAAGATATTTATTTATTTATTTATTTGAGTCTAGAGATTGTGTTAGCCTTGTCACCCTAAACTGCCCTTACCTGTGCTCATTTACGCTCAAGGATATTCCTAATAATTTGGGTACAATCCTGATTAGGTTATAAGGTAAATTATTAATATTGCCGCTGTTAATGTAATCCATTAAGGGATAAAACCTCTCATTTGAAGGAATTCCTCATGTCTCTGACAAAATAAAACTTTTATAATTTATAAAAGAGTATGCTTTACTGCATTTAAGCCTTAGAAGAAAGATACGCTGACTGATAGGCTGGGACTCAGGATGAATCCTAGAGAGACTTTGCCAGTTGTTAAGATAAATCTCATCTCTTTTAAAGCAATTGTATTTATTGTATAAATCTGCATTCCCTTTCAGGCTGTATAGTAAAACTCTTTATGAAAAATAGTTGGTTATTCAGCATTCAGAACGGCTTTACAAAGATACACCTTAGCTTCTCAGATCCAATTAATATACAGAAACCAATTAAAAGACCAAATCCTGTAATCATTAGGCAGGAAAAATTCAGAACCACAGACTATCCTGAGCAGGAAAATCAAGAGCACAGCAGGAAACCTCCATCACTCATATGTGACTCTCCTGCCAGGATCCACACCAGGGGAAAAGTTGCCTCTAGGAGGCGTAACTTTAGAAAGACATTTCTGAGGCTGTGGGAAAAAGTGATTAACTTTTAGCTTCACAATTACTTCTTTTAGCTTCGCAATTACTTCTTTTTTTTACATTACTGCTGTCCCACTTCTATCTCTGCAAAATCACCTACACAGCAATAAGGGACCACAACATTTACCCCTCAGGGCAGTTAACGTCTTTGTTATTCAGTGTGATTCCTGGGTTCACCAGATACATTCCTCATGGAAAAGACAGACATCTGCTGGGTGGTAAGAGCCGGACTGAATTCCCAGCTCCATCACTTACCAAGGGGTGGTGGGCTGACTCTTTAGGCCTGGATATGCAGTTCTGTTTAGATGTCTAAATGCTACTGGTATCAGTGGAAGTCAGATGTTTGGGTGCTTTTATCCAGACCTTAATTGTCCTGTGTCCTAGCGTCCTACCTCCAAGATGGTGTAATAGCACTGCCCTCACAGTTCTGTTTTGAGAATAAACACATTTAAGACTGGGAAGACCTCAGGCACAGTAATGATAGGGACCATATAAATACCTCAGGCAAAGAGGCACTGCTATTTATACCACAGTATAAACAAACAGTAAAAAAGCAGCAATGACTGATCTGGGGAATTTGATCTGGGTACTCTGGCCCTGTGAGTATCATAGGACCATATTCAAATTGCTAGCAATGCACACCAGAGGAAGAAATCTTGTACACTTGCAGAGGCGTGAACAAGAAGGGGGAGACTCCTTTGCCACTCCTCAGTTCCTCTGGATACTACTATCAGTATTTGGGTGGCCAGCCCCAAGGCTTCACATTGCATTGTGCTTCGGGGGAAAGAGGTATGATAAGTCTTCTTACCTTTATCCCTGTCCTTCTTCTCTGTGATCTCTGTGACCAGTATTCTATTTATATAAGCCTTTTTTTTCTTCCCCTCCCTCCCCTCCACAGGCATATCCATTTATGATGATTTACCCCTAAGCAAAGACTTAAGGGTTTTGTCCAAAACTAATACACAAATGCCAGAAAGGGTCTTTAACCATAATACCTCTATTTTTCCCTCCTTAAATCTTGGGGAAATTGAAATATCTGTCTTCATTATAACATAAACACCTTTGGAAACTTCAAAAGTACTGCATATTTCCCCTTATAGGAAGAATAAATGTCTCATCCCAGCAGACTGAGCCCTCAGTGCAACCTGTTCATACCTCACCAACCAATATATTTTAATCTTCATATGTGGCTGAAAGAGGGCAGATTTCTGGGTCTTAAGCAGACAAATAAAACACATCCATCTTCCAATAAGCACGCAGGAAGTTATTATTAGCCGGTGGGCTAATAGTAAAACACACTGAAATACAAGAAAAGGATGATTTGAACAGGTGAGGCTTTAAAGCATGTTTTATCCTGAAGTTTCCACTAAAGTTTTGTTCTTAACAAGTTGTCTGAGACCTTTGCCTTTTGCTTTATGAGGCTAACAGTTGCAACTTGAATGTCCAAGGAATATTTTTAGTGGAAACAAGAGATAGATGCTGACAGGGTGTTTTAACAATGCCCTGTTTGTTTTGATAACAAGATTCAAAGAATGCATTATTTATAATGCCCTGATATGCACATATGGCTCTGGTTTTGTGCAGCAATATAATAACAGAAGTGGTTTCTTATAACCTGTCTGCATGACACTCCCAGATGCCTGCTGCACAAATGTCAGTGTGCACAAATGGAAATATAACGGAGTGGTCCTTTGGCCCTTTTGATCCTTCTGCTCTCTGATCTCACCACCCGAGCAATGACTGATGGAAATTGGACAAAGAAAAGTCCACTATTTTATCTCTTTCCTTCTGTACTCTTCATGCATTTTGGGGATTGATCAGTTAGGACCATATTTGGATACTGTAAATTACAGTGAACTCCAAAAACCTAGTATTTTAGACTAACCAGTGGAATCCTTAGGTCTTTAGAAATATATCAGAGGTAGGAAATGCTAGCCCTAAGCTTCCTGGAAAGAGACTAGAAACTGACTGAGCTAGAGATGGCTGATCCATCAAAACTTGCTGCAGTAGCCCAGGGCTTTCATTACTAGCCAGCAATGCAGCCCTGGCTGCCTGCTCAGTATGTTACACAGCTATGAAAGGAAGCCTGGACCTCAATCTTCCCACTTCTGTACTTGGCTCTTCTGATGGAGACTAGAACAATGTTTCTTTATGTTCTTTGCTCTTTTCAGCAAAACCTGGTGATCCAGGTGCTCATAGGCAGATGTCCCACTTTAGCCCTTTTTGAGTTGCCTGGGACATCAATATAAGGCATAAAGATGTTTTGCATAAATCTTGTCTCTTAGAGGCAGGTAGCTGTGATGACACTTTTGATAAGTAAACAGGAATGGTAATAACTTTTAAAAGGAACTATTCCAGTGTATCAAAGCCTTGGCTGTAATGTAATATATATCTATCCTGATTTGAGTTAGAACCAAACCAATTCTGTTCAGAGATTTTACTTTTCATTTGAGTCTCTGATAACTAAGTGCACTTTCTGAAGCTAACAGCATGTTTCTGCAGACAGTGTCTGCTTCTAGCAGTGATAACACTTGATGTTTAGACTTACTACCAAGGATTGGTGTGTGCAGACCAAGGTCACTGCTAGATCTTGTGTACCACATCGAGGGTACAGAAAGTGAAAGGCTGCACCTGCGGGGAGGAGTGGCCAGGACAGGTGACCCTAAACTGATCAATGAGGTATTCCATCCCTTATATGTCATATTCAGTATAAAACTGAGGGGTCATGAGGGTCTCGACCCTTAACCCTTATGCCATCCCTTCAGTATACCCCTGGACCACCTTCTTTTCAGCACCTTCCTTTTTCCTTCAGTGGACACTAACCTTCCTTTGGCTTTCTTCCTTCTCGGCCCTTCCTTTGATCTCGATTTGTGTGCTCATAGAATCATAGAATGCTTTAGGCTGGAAGGGACCTCTAGAGGTCATCTGGTCCAACCTCCCTACACAAGCAGGGACATCTCTACCTAGGTCAGGCTGCTCAGAGCCCCATCAAGCCTGACCTTGAATGACTCCAGGGATGGGGCCTCCACCACCTCTCTGGGCAGCCCATTCCACTGATCTATCACCCTCATGTTAAAGAACTTTTTTCTAATATCCAATCTAAATCTACCCTTTCCTAGCTTAAAACCATTACTCCTGGTCCTATCGTTAAAAACCCTTTTGAATAGACCTTCCCCTGCCTTTACGTAGGCCCCCTTCAGATACTGGTAGGTCACTATAAGGTCCCCTTGGAGCCTTCTCTTCTCCAGGCTGAACAGCCCCAATTCTCTCAGCTTGTCTTCATACGAGAGATGCTCCATTCCCCTGATCATTTTGGTGGCCCTCCTCTGGACATGCTCCAATATGTCCACATCCTTCTTGTGCTGGGGGTTCCAGAACTGGAGGCAGTACTCCAGGTGAGGTGTCACCAGGGCAGAGTAGAGGGGCAGAATCACCTCTCTTGATCTGCTGGCCACAGTTCTTTTGATGCAGCCCAGGATGNTTCTACCCTTTTTAAAGATGGGCACGATGTTACCCTTTTTCCAGTCACTAGGGACTTCTCCTGACTGCCAGTGTGTTCCTGAACTTGGTTCCCGTCAGCTGCTGAGCACAGTCTGGGACTTTGCCAGTGCCTGCTCCACAGCCTCAGTGGTGACGGTGACGTAATTGCCATCAGGGGGAGGTTGGGTTCGATAGTCATTTTGTATATTAATTTTTATTATTATTATCTTCATTAAAGCTGGTTTAGTTTTCTTTTTTAATCCGGAAGCCTCTCTCTCATTTCCTTCCTCTCCCATTTGGGAGGGGAGGGAGCCATAAGTCTCTCTTCTTTATCCTCTTTCTCTTCCTCTAATTGGGCCTGGGGAAAAGAGGGGTTAATAGAGAGTGTCTGTGGTAGGTGGATTGGACCTAAACCTTGACAATATCTAACATGGTCTAATGCAGTGTGGAAAAATGGACAGAACACAAATAGTGTAATCCCATTGTCAACATCAAAGGAAGCAGATTTCAGAAAGGGAAAGTATGATTAGAATGTGATTCAAGTTATAAAACTTTTCATATCTCTGTAAAATGCATATATATACGTATATATATGTATATATATTAATATCTCTGCATATCTCTGCAAAATGTGTATATATATTTATACTTAAATACATATTAATGAATTCTTTTGCATAATACAGTTTGTAAAGCTCAGATCTCTTGTATTTAGTGTATTCTAGTATCGTTTCTTTTATGTCTATTTCTCTCCATTAAGAATATAATTTTTTTTTTAGCAGACAAAATCCCCTACTAGCCTTTCTCCTTGATAATCTCTTTACATTTTTCCTTATCTCCTCCTTTGCATCTATTGTCTGATTGTACCTCTTAGACAGGCCTTCACTCAAGGTTAGTGAAATTAAGTATTAGCTGGCTTAATAGGTAGCTAGCAACAGTAGTTTATCTACCAAGATAAGCTTCCAGATTTTGGATGTCTCAGATTTCTTCTTCTCCACTTTCACTATTTTAAGACATTGTTATTTGAAGAGTTAGTGACCCATTTCCCTTAATGTTGCTTACAAGCAGTTTCCCTATATAAGACCCTGTGATAATTTCTTCTCTGGCAGGTTGCAGATATGTTAGTTTTAATGCATCACTTTTTGGAGCAAAATGCTATATTTGGTTCAGAATGTTTCATATTCTTTAACTGCTAATAACATACCTACTGGAGATCCCATACTTGTCTCATATGTTGCAAGATATTTACATTCTAAAATGTACCCTAAGGGATCAAAGCAGCAGGGCAAATTGGAAACAATACTGTAAGCTTTGCGCTGTTATCAAGGCAGGGGAGAAAAGAGTAGATTTGCCATGTATCTTTATGAAGAACCAGGAAGTTGCCAGGACATTTGGAGCTGAAGCATTATAAATGGAGGAATGGATGTGAAGCCTGGGCAGAGCCTCCTGGATTCATATCATAATGCTGTATGATGTCTGTGTTATTTTACTAGTCTGTGTGCTGTCTAAAAGGGAGGATCAGACAGTTGTTGCTTCCCTTCCACATGACAGTCTGAAGGGTCAGACATCAGAGTTTTGTAGGGCATATCCTTCTGAGCTAGCTATTACAAAGCGAATCTATATTCTAGGCAAATCTAGAAATTTTCAATTTTTCCACAGAGAACAGGGTCTCAAAGAGCCAGGAGTTGGACTTGTGCCTTGTGCTTTGTCTGAAACCCTCCTTTTGAAGGATTAGATCAACCAGAGATTCACCTAGTTGAAAAGCCCAATTAGGAGTTGCTGCTATGATCTAGGGCTTCCAGACCCTGGCAGTCAAAGAAAAGACATAGATGTGACGCCCAAGTGCCTCGGATAAACACAGCCTTCTTCAAAACAGCAGTCTTCTGCTACAATTAACTTGAGTTTATTTAAACCCTGTTTAAGTAGGCTCAGTCCAAAGCTAGTGCTTGACACAAAGTCTCCTTTTTTGATAGTCTTTTCGCTTGTGCACAGTCAATGAGAGCTGCAGACATCATTAGGACATTAGACATCTCTGATGAGATGTGACTGGTTACATTGTGTGAGGCAGACAGTCATGACCGCCTTTTTCAGAAAAACTTTTCACGGCTCTGAATGACTGACCCGCAGTGCCAGCAGCTCACTGCCAGCCTTCTGCAGCACAGCAGTTGAATAAACAAATTTGCCTCCCATCCTGCAACTCCTATGGCTTGTAGCCCAACAAAAGGGTGGCTGGGGACTACTAAAATTGTCATGTCTTGGGACATTGGCCTCTGTTATTGACTAATGTCCTTTCTGTACAGAAGTAGTGCTCTGTTTTGACATTCTCTGTAATCATTCTCTGTAAAACTGTCCTATCTGTTGCTGCTTAGTTGCTGCAGATGAATGTATCAAAAGTTTATCAATGCTAGGTTCTAGCAGCTAGTCCAGGTACTGCTAAAAGTTTGTTCGAATGCAGTGGGCTGGGGGCTTTCTGTACTATAGCATGAGGGTTTTAACAATTGAAGATGCCACCTTTTTTCCCCAGTAACACAGCTGGAATAGTCTCAGGTGATGCTAGCTTCCCATTCATATTGTTTCCCATGGTTTAATTAATGCAAAACCAGAATTCAGCAGCAGAACTATTCCTCCATTTCAGCTAACCTTTTCCAATATTAAACAGGCTGTTGTCAATCAATTCTAATTTAGTACTTTCTTCAGTACTTTTCTCCTCAGGTCTGATTTTCACAATCCTTCTCCTTTCTCTTCAGTTGCTCCATAATGTAACTCATCAGCTATAATCTTCTCCAATATCTCACCAATTTTGGGGCCTTCTCCAGTCATTGTTCCTTATTCTACTCAGTTCCTCTTAGAACCCATTTTATGAAACTTTTCTTCCTACCAACTAACACCTCAGCCTCAAATAACTAACCTTTTTACAGTGACATCTGACATATTTTCCTGTTTGATGCATATTGTTACTTAAAACCAAATTGTTTCTTCTTAGAAGGTAGCTATGTTTTATGTCATCCCATGACACAATATACCCAACTGAAGCTTCAAAAAGCAGGGGAAAGAAGACTGGGCAAAGATGAAGTGGGGCCTTTGTTGAACAGAGTGTTTCTGCATCCATCTTATTCCACGCAAAAACTCTGATTATCCACAATACTATAGCTTTCATATGCTGGGGCACAGTGCCAGCGTTGCAACTGCTGCAGAATGTAGGAACAAAGAGGGAAGATAAGGAGTTTTGCTGAAGGGGAAAGGGAGGAGTGAGGTAAAAAAAAAATCTTTTGCATTCCTGGAATGATTGTGACACAATCATCATAATTTGGAAATAATTATATTTGTTATCAGTCAACATAATTTCCTGCAGTTCTACACACAACGTCATTTTCCTTTTCCATCAGTCAGGCTGAACAAACGGTTCTGTTCTTGTTATTATTTTAGTACGAAGCAGAGTAATGTTGGTTGAACTAATAGTACAAACACAAGGATATCACTTAGAAATGCTTAGACTGGCACTTAGCCTATTGTTTCCCAACATGATGCAACCATATTTGTTCATTATCACTTTTTTTCCTCATGTTTTGCTGTAAAATACCATGGTGCTGCAGTATTGTAAGGACAAACACTGCAATATGGTTAAAGACTAACTCTCTCAGTTCAAGTTATTATCCAGAGCCCATTACTGTAGTATTGGAGTGCATAAGAGAGACTATTTAGTAGATGAAAGAAAAATAATACAAAACCAGTATCACGCTGTTTATTCAAATGCTGTAGGCTAGAGCTCTGTGTATGACACATTTAAAATGACTGATGAATTTTCACTTACAGTTTAGGAAAGAGGATGCAGACCCCCCTGCTGGGGTATGACTTTCTTCCACTAGTCAGATCCCTGGCTCCCCAGAGGGACTGCTATGTCCTTGGAGAGACAGGCCATGTTACCTTCAGTTTTGCTTGAGACTCTGTCAGAGAAGGAGGGCAGCTTTAGCTGAGGCCATTCAATTCCCAGGAGTTTTGCCATAGGAAATGGAGCCTGTTCCCTGCCTTCAACGGGCATTCTTCAAATGAGACTTTTGAGGTGCTGCCAGTTCTCTCTGGCATTATTCTCTACTTACATAGTGAGGTGTCTTGCACTTATACTCACAGAAGCTCACAGGAACCAAGAAGAAACTTCATTTATTCTCTTGCTAAAGTCTCTAGGCAGTATACCAAGCTAAAAGAGAGTCCTGCTCATTAATATAACTGAATTAGAATGTGGTCCTTTATGCTTACTATAGTTGCTTTACAATATGCTTTTATTGTTGCTGTTGTTATAATTGCAGGTATTCCCCTTTGTAATATAAAATGATTAATATATAAACATGAGAGAAACAAAGACAGATTCTAAAGGATCTCCAGTGAGTTTACTGGAAACCGAGTAAACTGAGTAAACTGAGTAAACTGAGTAACCTGAGTAGGAGGTTACAAGAAGTATGATACAAAGATCTTTGTCAGATATAGACCCATACAACATTTTTATTAGAGATGTGGGAGGAGAAAAGTAGCCTGCTGATTGAATTTGCAGGTTTTACTAAATTAGGAGACACACTGAATACCAGTGCAGATGATTATATATTGGAATCTTGAGAGGCTAAAAAAAGGTGAAAAAAGGTTCAACTTGGCAAGAGTCATATGGGATAAGTTTTATAAAAAGAGTACTTTAAGGAAAAATCCATCACATAATTTTAATGAGTTTTGGGATTTAAACATTTTTAAGGTATGATCTCTACATTTATGGTATTTTGGACACCTGGCATCCACAGGAAACCATTCAACTGCACTGTTGACTCCTAAGCCTGCAGTCTTCTTTAAAAATTCTGCTGTGAAGACTGGGAGTAGTGTGTAAGAGAAATTTCTGTGCCAGACAGCTTCCTTCCCTTTAGTCTCATTTCAAAGTCACAGTGATGAGAACAAAGGAAGTTTCTCAAGTAAGAAGAACTGAAAACAAGCTAATGAGATAGTTTTCTATTAGCCAAATTGGCTGCTTCTTTGTAGGGACATAGCTGCTTCGGTGAAAGAGGCTCAATAGTATCCACTGCTAGATATTATTTCTTTAATAATTGTCATTACACAAACATAGATACATAAAAAGAGAGTGCAAGAAACATCTAAGGATGTCTAGCTATGCATAGTTATGGATAGATTCTAAAAGCTTATGTTGTTTGATTGGAAGAACTGTAGCATTTCCTACGATTTATGCACTAATTACAGGCTTTTAATATTTTATCAAGCAATGGACATTCCACTTAGGGACTGATTTACAGATAGCCTCAGCATCCCATAGCTCCAATTGAACACAGTAGGACCTGAAGATCTCCACAAATAAGAGTCCTTCCTCCTCTGATTTGTAAATTGGAGAGCACCAAGTGAGCACCAATGTCAGCAAACTCATACAGAAGATAAGGAATCGCTTTTATGCAACATGTAACCAACCAGTGATGGAGTCTTTGCTATGGAAATTGCTGAAGTAAGCCCTTTGGGAGGATTAAAAAGGGATTAGATGTCCATACAAACAGGAACAACATTTTAAGTTTTGTAGTCTTACTACCGAAGAGTTACAAAAGTAATGAAGCTTCATGCTTCAAATCTTAAGTTGTTGATCTGTGTGGGTCAGTATATATTATTGTCTCTGTTATAATACAGACAACACCTGAACTAGGCCATCACTGGTTTTGTGTCAACATCCTTGCATTTGCAAGAAGCAGACCTCTGAGGAGCATGAAGCAATGCTCTCCCCTAGTGTGACAAGACATATGTTTCTGTGAATATGAATTTATTCTCCTTTCTGTAATGTTCTTGGAATATGTCTTTATCAAAAGGACATAATGGGGTGGTCATATGCAGAATAAGAAAAGTTGTGATGAACATGAATTTCTTCCTGATCTGTTAGTTTGCCCAATACTACTCAAAATAAAACTGTTTGTTACTGAGTAGTTAAGATTGACATAGCCTAATAAACATCAAATGATATACCCCTGTAGTCACTCCTACATCTTTCTTTGCAATACTTCCTTCAGTGTTTATCTACACCCAATGATTGCTATTTCCAGCTTGTACCATTACACACTGTCCTGCGCTCAGCTGGTCACCATAGCCACCCCTGGAACTCATTGAGGCTTTTCTCCTGCACATGGAGACAGGCACATGCATACTAATCTATTTTTCCAAGCACTCATGTTGCATCAGTAAGGCCCTTCCTCTTAACAAACCAATGTATCTGCCTTTCTGTGACATCTTGAGAAAGATCTCAAGGACGATGCTGAGGTGGCGGGTGGAGCACAGCAGTTCTTACCAGGCTGAATGGCTGTTTCTCTGCACACTGAAGGGACCCTTGGGCTTCAGGAGCTCTTCCACTCTCTCAGTGAAAAGAGGCTTTGATGTATTGGCTTTTTCAGCACTGGGAAAGGCAAAATACAGCTTAAAAGAGATCCACAGTAAAAGGGCCTTAGATGGCTTAGAAAAAGCACAGATAAGGATCCTTTCAACAATACTGAAACTCTTCTTAATGGCTGCTGTGTTTGCTGTTATGCTCTGCTCATATTAGCCATGTGCAGCAGCAGCAGGATCACAGGGAGGCAGAATCATAGACATGAGGCAAACTCCACGTGGTGAGACGGTCACAAGACTCTCAAAAAGACCTCATCAGCTATCTTCTTAATTGACCATTTTTGTTTTAATTATACCCAGTATAATGAATACACTGTGTGTTTACCTCTGAACTGTTTGCCTTGCTTCAAGATCCAGCTGTGGATTTCACATGGAGCAATGAACAACTAGCCACCAAGATAGAAGCCTGGAGAGGTGGAATAATCACTTGAATGGAGATAGCAAGACCCTGCAGAGAGATGGGTAGATCTACAGTACTTTAAAGCAATAATATAGAATGAAATTCTCCTTTTAGCTCTGAATCCTTTGGAAGGATGTGATACAGTACACCTGTAGTTTTGAGATAGATGCAGGAAAATTTAAAACTTGCTAAGTAAGAGGTTACTGGCAGTTCGCAGGAGGAGCAGTACTGGCTAAGCCTCTAGAAACCTGAAGGGATGTCACTGTGATTGGGTTTTAGGAAAAAAGGAAGAATTGCTAAGGTAATGAGGTACATGCTCTTAAAGAACAATTAAGTAGCACCCTCACTAAAGGCTTGTCTTTGATGTACGGACATTGTATCGTAACAATTGTTCCTCTCAGGTCTTGATATTTTAAGATTATTTTTATTAGCACCTTGCTGTAGCATGCAAATGATGTATTTTTGCATGCAATACAACAAAGCAAGGATCATCTGAACTAAAATTAATGCACAGTATTAAATCAGATACTTAATCACTCATTTTAGTTTGATTTGCTGAAGCTACGGTGTTCTTGTTCTATATTACTGGAAAAAATTAACAAGATACAACAAGTTTCTGAATACCACGATATGTAGGCTCACTTTAAGAAGCAATATACATCATCTGATTCTTAAAAACCCAAAAGCACCATTAGCCTTGCATATTAAAATACCTCCTTCTCCTCTCAAACTTAAACATACCCATATACTGCCCTATCAAGTGGCAAGTGGTGCAATAGTTTCCCATCTAAAAAAGGCTATTAAGAGGACAAGAAAATTAATTTCAGCTGGCTACAACTGTTTTTTAGAAGTACTAAAATACTTTTTACTGGCAGACTTGTAAAATCAGTCTGTGAAGGAGGGTGATTCATTTTGTCTATGCTACTGCTCTATCTTCATTTGGAGATAAATTATCACATTATACTCTTTGCTCTCCCACTTGCAAATTAAGTTGTCATTCAACAACTTATAGAGAGGAAAGCTGAAAAAATCCATAAGAACAAATAATGCAGCTATTCTTTGTTTTAAAAATGTGGTTTTATATATATATATATATATGGTTTTGTGATTTCCACCCCCCCCTATTCTTTGTACCTGACTAGCTATTGGCAAGATGCTTGTAATTTGTTTCCCTACTAGCTGGACACCATTAAAATCCAACTGATAGAAAATACAATTATTTTTCCAGAAAAAAAAATCTATTTTCTAAGAGATTACTTTTAAAAAATGTATCTTTTTTGGCAAGAAAGTTTTGGCTTGAATTAGTTTTTTCAGAAGAATGTGAGTTCCAGGAAAAAAAAAAAAAAAAGGCTTTTCCAAATTAGGATACAAAGAGAATATCCAAAGCCCATTTGTGTATTTTGTTTTTTACATCACTAAACCCTGATATTTCAAGTCCAAACAAAATGAATATTTTCAAAGTTATATTATCAAATAATGCAAAATTGTATTTTTAGTGATTTTTTTTTTGTAACTAAAACTTTCAGCTGGGCATCTGCATGAGAAACTCTAAATCTCTAAGAAACTCTGCTCTAGATGTTTCTAGATGAACAAGTGACATTTGGCAGTGATCTCTTGAATTGCAGCAATTAAATTTTTTTCTATGTAAGAAGGTCTTAAAAACATTCATGTTTTCCATGGAATTTATTTTTCATCAAGTAGACATGAAGAAACAAGATCTTTGCCAGTATTTTGAGTTGAACCTTTCTCCAAGGCTTCTACTCTCTCCTCAAGTTCAATTTCACAAGACAAATTCTTCAAACTAGGGGAAATCAGCAAATATGACTAGAGCAGTGTTACAGTCCCACATTTCACCTGAATTAAACAAGGTTTTGAAACTGAGGTGTGTATAAAGGAATGTATCTCACTCGTGATGTCAGTGCTAGATCAAGGCTGTGGTTTCACTTCCTTACTGCTTGGCAAGTACTGTGCCTGTGAGACTTGCAGTGATAACTTTGTATGAAATGAGAACAAAACAAGGCAAAAGTAACCCAGTATTTCTATTCCCAGCAAGTGAATATATTTTAGGAATGATTTAAATTCACTGAGTGTGAATGGTAGTATCTCACAACTTTTGTCCAGATCACTTCCAGTCTTATATCTACGGTGAAAGGGAGAAAAGCATCTGGGACTTTGGTAGTCTGCCATCACCCTGCACATTAGCTACCAGTGCTATGCCTTCCTTTTCTCTGCAAATACAGAGTCAAACGTGCCTGATGAACTGTCTCTGAAATAAGCACTGTTTTCTTCCATGAAGACAGCAGACAGGACCTGAATTTTGACTTTCTGATTAAAATTTTATTTTTCTGTCTCTTATTCTAACTTTCCTACAGCCTACTAATTTATCATAGTACTTGTCTCACAAGTACACACCTCGTCTCCCTTGACTCCTGTTTCCCACAGTCAAACAATTTTGTAGGTGTTTTTCCAGCTTAGACTGAACACAAATGCCTGATGCTAGAAACACTGACTGGCAAAATGGTACTTAAAAAAATAATTTGGGAGGAAGATACCAACCTGTTACACTATATTATGCAGGACTAGGTAAAGGCTTGTACTAGACGTCCAGTCAAGCACTATGAAATCCCTTTTTCCTCAACTTCATTAGCCGGTGGGGAAAGCTGCCTAATTAGACCCAGTGCTTTCTCTGTGCAGGCTAGTGAAGTGGAGAGGACAGAAAACCTGCAGAGGCTTGTTTTCATCTTGCTGAGGCACGACTGGCAGCAGTGGTGGCATCCTTAGTAGATGCCAGGTGAGCACAGACCATGGCTCTTCCATGCTCCAGACACTCTTGGACTGCTCCCAGGGCAGCATATTGAACATCTCACTTCATACACATGACTTATGGCAAAACCATTGAGGAGCCTACAGCTTGGACTGTTTTTCTTGGTACTGCTTAGAGATTTAAAGTCCTTACCCATGGTTGCAAAATAGCTTATATAGTTGCATTGTTTGTAATTTGTGTTCCTAGAGGAACACAGGGTAAAGGAGCTGTAATCAGTGAATGGATCCTGGTGTCCAGGAACAGCAGATATCACATAAAAGAGCACATTTCTTTTAGAGATCTAGGCTTACTCTAGAAGAGTATTTAGATTGTATTTATTGAAAAGCTAGACTATTTACATGTTGACAGTACTAACCTCATGCCAACATGCAAATGGTTATAGCTGAACTCTAGGGTGAAGTCTGACCCGCAATTTATCTGATCACAGTAGCCTCACTACCCATAGACTTCAGTATCTTCATACTGAGGAAGATCAAGGACTTCATCCCCATCTAACAGATGGGAAAACTGAGAGGAGAGGAACCAGGGTATCTGTAATACAGCTGCTAAAGGGACCTCAGGCACCCATTTGAGGGTCATGTTTCCCGGGTGCATTCTCTGACTCCTGAGGAGGACTTTGCAACTAAATTCCCTGTCTGACTTAAAAAAAAGAAACCACTAGAGCCTAGAATATTATTCATAAGGCTAATCGAACTATGTAGCCTTTTCTCCTGCAAAAACCCATCAGAGTTGTCTTTTTTATTTCACAATGCACAAAATAAACTGACAGAGAGTGTCTGCTAGTGGACTGCTCTGCAACAGCACTGAGTAAGTGCTAAAAATGTCTGCAGTGTAATATAATAGAGAAATTGTTCTGCAAGGTCTTGACTCTGACCTTACGTTACCTGTATCAAAATAGTGCAAAAAAGGAGATGGAAGAAACTATCCAAGTCCCCTCTAAAATTATCACTGGCACCATATCCACTGAGCATAGATCGTGTTATATTTCTATGAATAGAACTCAGAGGAGTTGTGGAAGATTTGCAGATCCTGTACCTTTGCAGCTGAAGTTGATGCCTGGCAGCCTACCATGGTTCTGGTGGCTGAGGATTGAACACGACAACTCTGAGCTGTCTAAGGGTGATCTACAGGCAAGTTGCAAGGCACTTCAATCCTTGGAAACTGCCTATCTTTCAAAAGCTTTTTGTTATATCAAAATAAATGGCAGGGAATACAAGCATGACAACATTCTCCAGTTTATCAAATGAAACCGTTAAAGAATCTCTTGAGCCTCTGTTTGCCAGTTGTACAAATCATCAGCCTGCTCTTGGATGTGCTTGCGAGCCTTAGTGGGTATTACTTGTGCTAGAAAGTATCTGAAGGGTCAGGACCCATGAGTTATTATTTCTACTGCAATGTCTAGGGGCGCTAAACAGGAATTAGAATACAAGGCGTTGAACAAGCACTTAAGCATGTAGCAAAGAAGTTCTGGTAGTCTGCAGTTTGAAGTAGACAGCACTGAATATGTACCAGAGAAACAGGGAGAAGAGGCATGAAAGCAGTGTAAAAGTGGTCAGAGGTTAAATACAGGCACTATTTGGTGAGGAAGTACTTATTAAGAGCAATGTCATATGGACGATACACATATTGGTTGAAAGCTCATGTACAGGGCAAAATATATACATGCCCGTAATTACTCTGTTTTAGGTGTGGAGGTTGAGTTTCCCTGTGCAGTGACATTACATAAGTCTACAAATTGTGTCTTACATCTAATTTGTTTATACTGTGATTGCAAACAGTGAGTGTATTGTTTCAACTTGGTCAATGTTTATGAGCTGTATTTCAGTTTATAGGTGCACACAGATTGTCTGGAAAAGTACAAGGCCATTCATTTTTAACGTTAGTGATGAAGAAAGATGAAAGTCTATGTTTTCCCTTCCAGTGTAAAATAACACAAGGGGGATAAAATGAGTCCAAGAAGTCCACAGTTGTTTGGGTGTTAATTTCCTATAAGTTACCTCATGCTCTCCTGATATTTGTGAAATTATCTGAAATTCCAAATAGGGCTATTTCAGGCCAAGAAAGGAAGAAATGACTGGAAATCCATGAGGAATCAAGACTGCAATGCTGTAGATTCTCAGCATAGACAGGCAAAAAGACTTTTTCCAAAGGTTTTCCTCTGGCCGCCACCAGAACTGTCAACAAAGTCCAGCTGGTTGCTGTACTGCTTTTGGCTTCATGACCCATGTGTGCACTCTGGGAAGAGGGGTCTCATGCAGTGTAAATGGATTTGATGCTGCTTTAAGCCACATTAACTGTACTCAACATTTACAGCATATGGTTCCCAGGTTTCCCAATGGAAAATACCATTGAAACCTGCTGCTCCTTAGCTCTCTGTACATTCTCATCTCTGCCTCCTATATCCTGACCTAAAAACCACTTGAAGGTGTCAGAGGAGAAGGGCATGCAAAGGGAAGAGGTAACATGAAATATTGCTTTCTTGACTTCATTCCCCCCCCATCACTGGAAAAGATGTAAAGTGGAAAAATGGACATGCTACATGTAAAGATATTGAATAAATATCCTCTGTATTTTACGTTAGAAAATAGGAAAAAATGCAATTAAATCTTATTTATAAACAGAATGATGACTTTTTTCCCCCCTTAATTTTACTTGTAGTTTTTCTTCTATCTCTGCAAACTGTCTCTTTGGAAATTAATTACAAAAATACACAGGTAAGCAGCTGTGCATAGGTGGAACAGGGATGCACAGTTTACTAGCATTATGTGTTTATAGAAGAAGAGGGCAGTCACTGAATGGACCCTTCATATAAGCCTCTAGATCCCTCCAGCTTGCCCAGCAGTGGCATATGCATTGTTAGTTATTCTGTGCATAACTCTCCCTGAACGCTGAGAGCCGTATTACTTAAGCTGCCAGCTAGATTACGCATTTTTGCCTGCTCAGCTGTGAGAGTTAAGAGCTTGGCTTGCCAGGGATGGCACAGAAAAGAGGTGTTCTGGAGAAGGAGCAGGACACCCCTGTTAAAAGCTGTGCATCTAATTTCTCATGCAGGGTTGTTTTCACTCATTTTCCTGTTCTTCAGCACTTAATGATTTTTCTGTCATCAATAGAGTTTTAATTGAGTGGGATTAGGGGTGGATTAAAGGATCTCATCAGAGCTCACACTCCCGGCATCCACTTCCTGTTGAGTCCTCTCAACAGAAGAGCTATTGACATTAGAAAAGTGAAAAATACTTAAGACAGATACACAGTGAGGGAAAACTCAATTGAAATGTAACCATGGAGTTACAAACATAAAATGTGCATGTCATAAAATCTTGGAGATCAAAGAAGGACAAGGTTTACATCACTTTGCCCACTCCTGGATTTCACCTGGGTGTATACAAGAGGGGTTTAAAGCTAGCAGACTCAAAGGCATCACCTCAACCCCTTCCTCAACTACTTAAGATATTTTTAATGAAGGACACTTTCCAGCATATAGCTGAATCAATATTAAAAATGTTGTAAAAATTACAGCAAAAAAGCCAAAGGATTTACATTTCTTTCTGTATTTACATTGTATTTAGAATCTAAACTACAGTAGGAGTATAAGCCTGTCTCCATTTAAGGCTCAG
>VYZX01023773.1:0-17804 GCA_013401335.1 Brachypteracias leptosomus
AGATTTGATTGTCTTTAGCTCAGCCACCAATTCTACCTTCTCCTTATGGTGCCTCTTACAGAGGGAAATGGCTTTGGCATCCATCAGGAGCAATGCAGGTCCCACCAAGGGGAAGGATGTAGAACCATAGAGTCATAGAATCATAGAATGGTTTAGGTTGGATGGGACCTTCAAAGCTCATCTAGTCCAACCCCCCTGCAGGGAGCAGGGACATCTGCATCTAGAGCAGGTTGCTCAGAGCCTTGTCCAAGCCTACCTGCAATGTCTTCAGGGATGGGGCATCCCCCATGCTCAGCACCCTCCAGCTCTCCTCTCAGGCGTGTGAGAGATAACAACCAACCAGCAGGCAGGCTGAAATTCTAGAGGAGACCAGTCAATCCTGACTTATTGTTATTATCTGCTAATAGTTTACCCTGTATTATTCCCTAGTTACTCAGTGAATCATGCTGGCAGTTTGCACGCCTGCCGTTCCCAGGACTTACTCCCATCCCTGCCTCTGAAGGCATCATCCCTCTTGCTCACAGAGGGTCATGCTGTGGAGCCACCCCCCTGCCAGGTCACTCCAGGAGAGCACCCAGACACTGTTTGCTTGGTCTCAGTTTCTCATGTCAGTAAATAATTCCTTGCTAATTACGCTCCGACTGGCTGGTACTTAATGTGCGCCCCCATGAATAATAGAATGGGGAGTAAATCCTTATTTTAATAAGGCCAAGAAATATTTAATTCAGGCACCGTGCACTAAATTAAACAAGCCCTTGCTGAAGTGGCTTGAGAGTGAGCTCTGGTTCTGCAGAGATGCTTTGTCACTGTCTTCCTTGAAGCCACCAACATTTTTATCGTGCCTGCGTGGACTTTGCTGGTGCCATCTCCACTGCTCTGCTCTGGGAGTCCACCAAGTCCTGCAGTGACAGCTGAAATAAAGGGCTCTTCCTCTGAGCTTCTCTAACAGCTCAGGTCATTCAGATGAAACATGAGGTTAAAGAGGAACTCCTCATTCTGAGCCCCCCTCGCCCTTACTTCAGCGGCATCTGGCTCCCAGCCCAGCCAAACTGGGATTTGCCATGTAGGGCAGTGGTCAGCTATGGGCACACCATTGCAAGGGTGCTGAGAATCATAGGATGGATTGGGTTGGAAGGGACCTCCAAAGGTCATTGAGTCCACCACCCCTACACCAGCAGGGACATCTCTACCTAGGGCAGGCTGCTCAGAGCCCCATCCAGCCTGACCTTGAAGGACTCCAGGGATGGGGCCTCCACCCCCTCTCTGGGCAACCTGTTCCAGGGACCAACCACCCTCAGATTAAAGACCTTTTTTCTAATATTCAGTCTAAATCTCTCCTTTCCCAGCTTAAAACCATCACTCCTGGTCCTGTCATTACAAACCCTTTTGAACAGACCTTCCCCTGCCTTCCTGTAGCCCCTTCAGGTCCTGGAAGGTCATTCTAAGGTCCCCCTGGAGCCTTCTCTTCTCCAGGCTGAACAGCCCCAACTCTCTCAGCCTGTCCTCATAGGAGAGCTGCTCCTCAGGATCATGATTTCATTTCAACTGCTGGTTTTTTTGGTAGGGTTCCCTACCTGTACTTCACCAAGTGCTAAGAGATGCTGATCTTCTACCCTCAGCTGGACCCATGCGCTCCAGCTCCTGAGCTGTGTGATGGCCTTGGACTAATGCAGAGGATGCTCTGCCTGCATCCCCCTGGCTCCTGCTCTTTGCTGCTGATACCAAAGAGGTTTGGGGCCATGGGTGGCACCCAAGAGCCTGGTGTGCCCAGTCTGGGCTCTACCTGCTCTCCCCAGCCCTGGTTTTACCCATCGCTGCTGTGATGGTTCCATCACCACTCCCCAGTGTTCTTCATCAGCATCTTCAGGTTCATTGTGACTCTTCCTACATGCCCTTTCTCCCTGGGTTTGACCTTGCTGCCTTGTCAGAGGGCTTTGCTGAGGCTGTTAAAGAGCTCAAGCAGAACAGCCCAGCAGTGCCCTGCTAATTGCACACACTTCTCTGGGCTAATTGTGTCTGCTCTGACGTAACACCCAGCTCCTGCCTGGCCAGGCTGCAGGGGAAAGAGGCTGCAGCTCTTTGCTGTGTATCATGAACAATTTGGCCTTGACACCCCTGAGCTTCACCCCCCAATGTCATCAGGTTAGCTGCATGCTCCTGCCTTTTTGCAGAGCCCTTGGTGGTCCATGCTCTGCTCTGGGCAGTCCCTGTAGTCCCAGCAGGACCAAGCTCAGGAGACTCAGCTTTCCCAGCTACAATTTCAATGCAGCTCCCACTTTTGCCCAAGCAAAAGTCATCTCTCACCACTGGCTTTTCTTCTTGAAAACTTGACCTCGGTGATGGCAAATGTTGGTGCCACCAATGGCACATGGACCTCCTGGTGATAAGGAGGCAGGTTAGAAATGCTCACCCCGAGAGGAGGGGAATGCTGCTGCCTGTGGAGGTGCCTCAGCAAGTCCAGTCTTGTAGAAAACTCCATCCTCTGCATGTCTCTGAGATCGGGGCGTTGCTGGGGGGGTTTCAGTCTGGATCACCAGAGCTGCCTGCTCAGATCACAACCACCTCCTAGTTGGACTAGTCTTACCCTCTCTGGCTCATCCCCCTTTCCCAGGGAGCTCTGTCTGCTCCCGGGCAGGGCAGGACATCCCGTTGGGCGTTTCATAGAATCTTTTAGGTTCGAAAAGACCTCTAGGATCATCAAATCCAACCTTTGTCCAGCATCTCCCTGACCCCCAGACCATGTCCCAAAGCACCACATCTACTCATTTGTTGAACCCCTCCAGGGATGGTGACTCCAGCACCTCCCTGGGCAGCCTGGGCCAGTGCCTGACCACTCTCTCAGGAAAGAACTTCTTCCTCATGTCCAATCTAAACCTCCCCTGGTGCAAAGGGAGGGGTGTGATCTCTACACCCCCCTCTCCATTCAACCCCACCGCCAAAATCAGTTCATATTTCTTTGTCAGCACCATATTATCTAAACTTGACACAACTGGGAGCCTGCAGCTGGTTTTGTGCGCTGAAAAATCAGTGCCTGGTGTGAAGCTGCTCGCTTTCCAGCAAGACAAAATATTCCTGTGTTTGATCTTGTGTTTGATTTCCCAGTGACAGAGCAGCCTCTCTTCCCATCGTGGGCTGGGAACCACCAATCCAGCCTGTCCCAGCCCTGTTCCTCAGCAGGGGTTTTGTGTTGCAAGCAGCGTGTGTGCAAGTGTGATACAGTGATAGCAAAGTTTGCCTTTAGAAGACTTACATCTATTTATTTAAGATGTTTGAACTAGAAAGTACTGGCAGAGTTAATGATTATTTATGCCCACGTGTGACGCCGTCCTCAAGTACTGAGGGGCTCTAACCAAACACTGAGACAACGTCGGGCAAACAGGAGAATGACAAAGAAGCCTCAAGTAAAGGGAATCTTTGATTTTGATCCAGCTCATTTCCACCTCCAGCCTCCTGGGGCAGAGCAGCAAACGGCTCCTGAAGCTGCTGCACTGATGGCACTTGGCTGTCAGTGTGAGAAGTGGCTGGGGGAGATGTCCTGCTCCTGGGAGCCCTGCCAGAGGGACAGATCCTGAATGGCAGCTCCACATCACCTCCTGCCCTGGAGATGTCTAATGGGAGGCATTGAGTACTTCTCCAAAAGATTTTCTTCACTCTGAGGGTGGTGAGACACAGGCCCAGGTTGCCCAGGGGGGTTGTGGATGCTCCAGCTCTGGAGGTGTTCAAGGCCAGGTTGGATGGGGCTTGGAGCAACTTGGTCTAGTGGGAGGTGTCCCTGCCATGGCAGGGGGGTTGGAACTGGATTTTAAAGCCTGCTCCATTGGCAGCAGAGCAATTCCTTCCTCAGAGCCTCCTGCTCACAAGATTAATGGCAGAATTAAAAGGACTCTTGTGATGTTGTGAAAACAACTCGGATTCTTGTAGATAGGAAAGAGAAAGGGGGGGACTGGTGAAAGGGAGGGCTCAGGTAGTGTTTGGTAGGTGCCTTTGGAGGGACTTTTTAGAATGTGGAGGGACTTTTTAGGATGTGGAGGGACTTTTGAGGCTGTCGGGTAGTGGTAGGACTGAGGGGAATGGGGCAAAAGGAGAGGGGGGGAGATTGAGATGAGATGTTAGGAAGAAGTTGTTGCCCAGGAGGGTAGGGAGACACTGGCCCAGGTTGGGCAGAGAGGTGCTGGAAGCCCCATCCCTGGACATTTGGAAGGCCAGGCTGGCTGGGGCTGTGAGCAACTGATGTAGTGGGAGGTGTCCCTGCCCATGGTGGAGGGTTGGAACTGGATGAGCTTTAAGGTCCCTTCCAACCCAACCCATTCTATGGTTCTATGATAAACCACATCTTTTTGGAGGGCTGTGCCTAAAGCTGAATCCTCACTGACCACCCTTTCTTCTGAGCACCAGTTGAGTGTTCAGGCTCCTGAACTCAGCACATTCATCTGGCTTAGCAGGAGATCCCAGCTCATCCCCTGTTGTTTTCCTAAAAAACAGGGGAGTTTGCTCAGGTGACTCCTGTTTGTGAGACAACCCAGAGATGCTAATTAGAAAAGCCATCACAGCCTGTGTACACAAACCTACCTCCTGGGGAGCATGGCTGGATCTGGGGCAGAGGAGCTGCTGCCTGAGTATAGCAGCCCAGAGTTATTCTGGTAGCTGATTCAGTCCCTGCTCAGATGCATGAAGCTGTTACTCATGATAGTAGCTCCAGGCCATGTGTTCATCTGAATCTCACCACCAAGCTCGTGTGGGTGCATTAGTTTCCACCAGCAGGAAGGGAATCTGGTCCACATCTAGAGGAACCTAGAGGAGATGAGATCATCCTGGGGCACACCGAAGCCCTTCACGTAGCTTCAGGCTTCTGTTACCTTTAAATTCCCATTAATACTGCCAGAGAAGCCTAAAGGGACCTGTGTGAGGAGATCCAGCTGCAGGCAGAGCACAGCATCCGTGTTCCATTTATGAGCTGCTGCCTTCTGAAGGTGGAGTGGATGCAGACCCTGGAGGAGTCCAAGGACAGACTCCCTGGCAGAGCTGCAGCCGTGACCCCGGCTGCCCTCAGCTCCCATTGTGCTGGGAGGTTTGGATGAGTCCAGCTCTTGCTCAGAATAGCAATTTCTGACCCCTCACCCCGAGCTGCAGACACTGCTCTGCCCAGTGCTCTCTGTTCAGAGCAGCATCGTTCCTACAGCTCCTTAGTCCAGTAAATCCTGTACCGGCACCAGTGTGGGCAGTGGGACCAGGGCAGGGATCATCCCCCTACTGGGCACTGGGGAGGCCCAACCTCCAATCCTGGGGTCAGGTTTGGGCCCCTCACTCCCAGAAGGACCTTGAGGGGCTGGAGCGTGTCCAGAGAAGGGCAACGAAGGTGGGGAAGGGTCTAGAGCAGGAGTGTGGTGAGGAGCAGCTGAGGGAGCTGGGGGGGTTGAGCCTGGAGCAAAGGAGGCTCAGGGGAGACCTTCTGGCTCTGCACAACTCCCTGACAGGAGGTTGGAGCCAGGTGGGGTCGGGCTCTTCTCCCAAGGAACAAGGGACAGGACAAGGGAAAGAGGCCTCAAGTTGCCCCAGGGGAGGTTTTGTTTGGAGCTGAGGAACAATTTGTTGGTGTTTGGGGCTGTGAAGGGCTGTGCCAGGCTGGGCAGGGCAGTGGTGGAGTCCCCATCCCTGGAGGGGTTTGCAAGGTGTGGAGATGTGGTGCTGAGGGCCAGGGGTTAGTGGTGCCCTGACAGGGATGGGGGAATGGTTGGACTCCATGATCTTAAAGGTCTCTTCCAACCAAAGCAATTCTGTGATTCTATGAAATCCAGTAAAGCAGAAAGCTTCCATGGGGCTGTGGTGGTTGGTTGCTCTGGGTTCTGAGTTATGAGCAGATAGCAAGCAGCTGATACTTGGCATTTTCAAAAAACATGATTATTATGTACCTTTATAGAGTATCAACTGAAAAGTACACAAATCTTTCTGATGCTCAGCGTGACTGATACAGGGTTATGCATAAAATCCACAACCACATCCCTGAATCCCTTTTCCCATGTTGTTGTCACAGGTGAGTCTGGAGCTCTGCTCCCCCTCTGCTCCTTCCCAGGGGACTGAGCAACCCAAGCCCTGTGTGCTCATCTGCCAGGGAACCAGCATCCCTTGGCAGACAGCCTAGCACTCATTTTTAGAGGTGTGGAGAAGGTCCCTGCAGAGGGACATCAGTTTGTTTTGTTTTTACTGAGTTGGGGCTGAGCTGGAATCCATTTGCTGTCCAGCAGCCTAATGGGGAGCTGCAGGATTCAGGCATGTCCCACTTTGCAGAGGCTGGAGGTTGTCATGTAGGACTATGCGAGCAGCTCTATTAAATCAGATTGAGAGTCTGTCTTCTCTAATATCCTGTCTCTGATAAAAACATACACCTGGGGAAGAGGATAAGAACAAGGACAGGGTGTAACACTGCTCCCAAACATACTCTGCTGATCTCTAGCAGGCTGTGGTCAGGTGTCCAAGCCAGAGGTGATCATTGTTGTAATAACCCTCAGCTGATAACGCCGTGCATGGTGTGGAGCAGTTCCCTGTTGTGCTTGTTTTGAACCCTCACTGCTGGTTTTATTTGATCTTTCTGGTGTCTGAAGGGATGCTGGGTGGGATTGACAGGATGATGCCCTCCCTGGTCCCAGCACTGGTAACACTGGGATCCAAACCAACCTCTTGCTGAGCACCAAGGAGCAACAACACAATATCCCAGTAAACTTCCCTGGAGAAGCAAAGCAGGGGGTTACGAGGAGTGATGGTTTTAAGCTGGGAAAGGAGAGATTTAGGCTGGAGATTAGAAAAAAGTTCTTTAACCTGAGGGGGATAGATGAGTGGAATGGGCTGCCCAGAGAGGGGGTGGAGGCCCCATCCCTGGAGTCCTTCAAGCTCAGGCTTGCTGGGGCTCTGAGCAGCCTGCCCTAGGTAGAGATGTCCCTGCTGGTGTAGGGAGGTTGGACCAGATGAGCTCTGGAGGTCCCTTCCAGCCTCAAACATTCTATGATTCTATGATTAACCGAGCAGGGTCTCCTGACTTGTCACCCCCAGACTTGCAGCTGAGGTGGTGGCTGGTCTATGCCAGCACCTCCCCCAGAAATGGATTGCACCCCAGCACCAATTTGCTGCCCAGAAGCTGTGCCCCTGTCCAGGACCTTGTGGAGAACAAGGCTGAGCTTGCCCCAGGCTGAGCTTTCCAAGCACCAGATGCCAGTTATCCCTTTAGACTGGGTCTAAGATCAATATTTTGAATTCTTCCTCCTTTTTCAAAGGTCAGCATCAGGTGCTTCCAATTATCACACAGAAACACCACATTACTTCATCCGGAAGAGCAGGAGAAAAGAAATTGGAGATACTGATTATTTGTCTTGTGCCATTATCCTGGGAACAGCTCCCTGGAGACTCACTGCATAATGTGATGTCAGTGAATGTGAGGAGAGAAACCCCATTGTCATGAAAAACACCCACTGTGAGGAGCATCCTCAAGGTTCTTTAGTGTCCACAGGGAAGTGTCTCATCTCAGCCCCTTTCTGGCCATCTCAGGGATGTGCTAAACCTCCTGTCCCTATTTCCAGGGGCTAAATGAGGCATGGAGGAGGATTCTACACTAATATTTAGGAAGGAAAATAAACAGTCCTGCTTTTCCTCTGTTTCGTGGAAGGTTTGGAGCACAAACTGGCAGATTTCCAGCTGCTGATTCCTCCTTATGTGAAGACTCTTTGGCTGTCATCACTTCTTGCAGCACCAAGAAATTGGTCCTGGCAAAGCAAGGAGAGAAGATGGGGAGAGATTTGCTCCCCAGATTTTAAAGCCTGCTCCATTGGCAGCAGAGCAGTTCCTTCCTCAGAGCCTCCTGCTCACAAGATTAATGGCAGAATTAAAAGGACTCTTGTGATGTTGTGAAAACAACTCAGATTCTTGTAGATAGGAAAGAGAAAGGGGGGGACTGGTGAAAGGGAGGGCTCAGGTAGTGTTTGGTAGGTGCCTTTGGAGGGACTTTTTAGGATGTGGAGAGACTTTTGAGGCTGTTGGGTAGTGGTAGGAGTGGGGGGAATGGGTCAAAAGTAGAGGTGGGGAGATTGAGATGAGAGGTTAGGAAGAAGTTGTTGCCCAGGAGGGTGGGGAGACACTGGCCCAGGTTGGGCAGAGAGGTGCTGGAAGCCCCATCCCTGGACATTTGGAAGGCCAGGCTGGCTGGGGCTGTGAGCAACTGCTGGAGTGGGAGGTGTCCCTGCCCATGGCAGGGGGGTTGGAAGTGGATTATCTTTAAGGTCCCTTCCAACCCTGACGATTCTATGATTCTATGATTTCCAGTCAGCCTTTCTGAGTTCTCAATGGAGGTTTTACACCTTCAGGTATCTTGTTTTAAAATATCAACTCAGAGACAAAAAAAAAAAAGGCCTTGACAAGAAAAAACCATTGCCATGTCATCTCAGAGAATCATCCACTCCATTAACCATCGCTCCGAGGAGCACCAAAGCTCCACAGGCACCCACCTCACACTCACCCAGCACCATCCAACAGCTCTGGAGAGTGGGAGAGGCTGGAAAAGAGGAATTATGAATATAAATATATGCCATGTTTATGGGGACTGCTATGGGGACTCCCTGGAGTCCTTCAAGCTCAGGCTTGCTGGGGCTCTGAGCAGCCTGCCCTAGGTAGAGATGTCCCTGCTGGTGTAGGGAGGTTGGACCAGATGAGCTCTGGAGGTCCCTTCCAACCTAAAACATTCTCTGATTCTATGATTCTATTCCCCCTCCTGGGAAGATGGGCTGAGACTCCCTGAAGTTCCTATAGAAGGACCCAAACTTTGCTGCCAGCCAGAGCAGAATCCAGCCCTGAGCGTTCAAAGTTTCCCAGTACTGGGTTTTTTTTCCCTTAAAAAAAAAATCAATGTCATTTTTAAATTATATAACTGCAAAAAAGCATCTGAAAAACTTAGGGGATGGTGCTTCTATTTTATCAAACCTTTTCTCCATTAGTCTTCCCACACAACTGCTGTCACCCATTAGCCTGCCAAGGCAACGTTAGACAGATCCTTGCTGCTTGGCAGCTCAGCAGGTAGCACTTACCTGCCCCATATCCCTATGGATGGACAGTGGGAATATTAGTGGGGACAGCCCTTTAGCACCAACCCAATGTCCTCTGGTCCTGGCCAAATCATGTACAGAAGGTAAAACCCCTAAACTCTCCTATAGCTGGAGAGTTTGCAGCGATGCGGGATCTCATAGAATCACAGAATGAGTTGGGTTGGAAGGGACCTCAAAGATCATCTCATCCCACCCCCCTGCCATGGCAGGGACACCTCCCACTAGACCAGGTTGCTCAAGGCCCCATCCAACCTGGCCTTGAACACCTCCAGGGATGGAGCATCCACAACCCACCTGTGCCAGTGTCTCACCACATAAAGAATCTCCATGGTTGGGCATCACCTCAATGAACCCCTGCTGAAATACCCAGCAACATTCCCAGGGAATTTGAAAGGAACTGGAGCAACTTTGAGGCTGTCAAAATTTTTCTTTTGAAATAGATTTTGATGGGAATTGAGGGAGGGGTTTTTTGACAGAGAGGAACAGTCTTTTCCTTGTGCAGAACGAGCTTGTTTCCCTTGGGAAGTATCACTGAACATCCCCCGGGATCTGCCAGCTGGCTCCCTGGGAGTCTCCAGGGGCTGCAGGGTGAAGATGCCAGGAGCAGATTGAGGTCAAAGCTGAACCTGCTGGAGACTGTCCCTCGTAAGCTTCCAGCCACGTCCCTCAGGTACACCAGCAATTTTTATAATAATTGCATTTATTGATTCCTTCCAAAGTGACCTCTGAGCTCAGGCAGAGCAATGGGGCTGGGAGCAGACAGGAGCACCCTCCCCAGGCACCAGCCCCTGCACATGTCACAGCATCACAGAACGTCAGGGGTTGGGAGGGACCTCCAAACATCATCCAGTCCAGAGCAGGATCACCCAGAGCAGGTCACACAGGAACACGGCCAGGGGGGGTTTGAATGTCTCCAGAGAAGGAGACTCCACAACCTCCCTGGGCAGCCTGGGCCAGGCTCTGGCACCCTCACNGAACAACAATGTCCTTAACATCATCTGTCTCCAGGTGACCCTTCCTGCTGTGGGTCTCTGATACCTGCTCTCCATGCACAGCCAATTGCCCACAAAATAAAAAACCAACCCTAAACTGGAATTTCTACAGCAGCAAATGATGGTGCAATTCTTTGTGCCCCGCATCATTCCCAGCAGCAAAGAGACTTGGGGGTGGAGAGGTTTCAGTGGCAGCTTTAGGGTCAGATTCTGGTTGTGGGACCACTCCAAGGCTGCTTAATCCTTAAAAGCCTCCATGGGGAGACCCAGACTGGCCCAGTGAGGGAAAGATTTGCTTTCCAGCAGACGACCCTCGTGCAGCAAATAAAGCTGCCTCCACATGTGATGCTGTGGGATGAAAGGTTGATGTTGCTTCATGCAAGAGGTGACCATCCCCAGATCAGTGGAATGCCCAGAGAGGGGGTGGAGGCCCCATCCCTGGAGTCCTTCAAGGTCAGGCTTGCTGGGGCTCTGAGCAGCCTGCCCTAGGTAGAGATGTCCCTGCCGGTGTAGGGAGGTTGGAGCAGATGAGCTCTGGAGGTCCCTTCCAGCCTCAAACATTCTCTGATTCTATGATCCCCTTTTATCCCACCTGAGCCATGCTCCTATTTCAGTATTTAAAGCATGATTTTTTCCCTGCTGTTGGGCTCTGGGAGCCTCTTTGCCTTGGCTTGTGTTTGAAATAATTGCAACAAGTTGAAGAGGAGAAAGGGCTATTTCCCACCTGGCTCCCAGAAGAGCCTTCAAATACCTCGGAAAGACAAAGAATAAACATTCCCTTCAGAAATTGCTCCCTTAACTTGATTTAGAGGCAAAACTCCTTGGAAGGGATATAATTTTCAGTCCCCTTCAGCATCTCAGCACAGAGCAGCTGTGCTCGTGTTTGCTGGGTCCAGTCAATTGAACCTGAGGAAAAAGGGTTGAGCAGAGGCAGGCAGGGTGGAATTAAGACAGCGGGCGAATTTTCTCTCCAGACAGAGGAGGTGACATGAAATATTCACCAGGTCTCCTCCTGGCCCTGGCGTCACTGCAGAGCTGGTGGTGCTGGTGTCACGCTCAGCCCCGAATGTCCACTGGGAAGCTCCAGGTTCCCATTTTCCTTGTGCTGTTGCTCCTTGGGATCATAGGAACATGGAAATGTTTTGGTTGGAAAAGACCTTGAAGATCATAGAGTCCACCCATTCTTCCATCCCTGCCAGGGCACCACCAACCTCTGGCCCTCAGCACCACATCTCCAGCCTTGCAAACCCCTCCAGGGATGGGGACTCCACCACTGCCCTGCCCAGCCTGGCACAACCCAAAACAGCCCCAAACACCAACAAATTGTTCCTCAGCTCCAAACAAAACCTCCCCGGTGGCAACTTTGAGGCCCTTTCCTCTTGGCCTTGGGAGCAGAGCCCGACCCCACCTGGCTCCAAGCTCCTTGCAGGGAGTTGTGCAGAGCCAGAAGGTCTCCCCTGAGCCTCCTTTGCTCCAGGCTCAACCCCCCCAGCTCCCTCAGCTGCTCCTCACAAGTGACTTTTGAGATCAGATGAGGTCCAGAAGAGCCTCCAGACCAGACCCACGTTCACCCTCCTTGCTTATGCCCATGAAATATCCAGAATTATCCTCAAAAGACTTCCCACCACCTCACATGCAGGTGTCTGATCCCTGCACAGCTCCTCTCACAGCCACAGCCCGGCACCAAAGCACTGACTTACAGAGATGTGAGTAGTAAACCGAGCTTAGAAGGTTGGGTTGTTGTTTTTTCTTTCCCTGGCTTCTTTTTTAATTGAGCCCAAGCATCTCCCGTGGCCGTGCACACAGAGCAGTGAGAGGCTCTGGAGCGTGATTAAACACCCGAGCGAAGCAGCGACAACATCGCTCCAGCTCCTGCTCTGCTCAGCCCCTCAGAAACAAAGACAGGAGCTAAAATAGCAGCAAAATGCTCGGTGAGTCCACACAAACTTCAGCCCTTTCTGTACAGGGGAAAGGGGGAGAAATAAAGAAAGAAGGACAAAGAAATGGCAGCACACAAAAGCGGCTGCAGCCGCGTTCTCTGAAGAGCCTCCCCAAGGGTCTGAAGTTCAGAGACTGAGGCTCTCTCTCCAAAAAGGAGGTTTTATTTCTTGTTTTCCTGAAGATGGATGAATTTCTCCAGCTTCTGGTCATGTTTCAGGCATCCCCCCCCTTTGCAGGCTTTCCTGTGTCTCAGGCATCCCCCCCTTTGCAGGCTTGCAGGGCTCATTTTAATCACATTGCTTTCTCTTTCCTCCTATCTCTGCTTTGGGCTGGACTGGTCCAGGATAGAATCATACAATTGTCAGGGTTGGAAGGGACCTTAAAGATGACTCCAGCAGGGCCAGTTAATGTGGGAGAAGCACCCCAAAAGCTCAGATATGGGGTCCTAGCCTCTTTTTCCACCTCCATTTCCCCCAGCCAGAGCTGCAGTGATTTGCTCCAGCTTTTCTGACCCTCTCCTGCCCACCACGACCACACGATGTGTCTCCATGGCTCAAATTCTACAGCTGGTCAAGCATTGGGGCTACCAATGAAGGGGAGGCTCTTGGTCAGCCCTGGCCAGCAGGATGGTGGCCACAGGGCCACCAAAATGCATGGAGAGCATTGCAGCAGGAGGTGGGATGTCCCCACGACCATGGCAGCAGCAGGTACAAGATGCCCTGTGCTTGATGACAGATTATTGAGTGCAACACAAAAGGAGCTCACTCATCTTAAGAGGCTGTGAGAACTTTGCTTTTTAATTGGCTCAAAAGGATTCAGGGTAAAATTAGCTCTTCAGAAATCCGGAGGTATTTTTATTTGTTTCACTCCCTCTCCTCTTTTGTTCGGTGGCAAAATGGAAAACAGGAAAAAAAATAAAAATCAAAAAAGGCAGGTAATTGGGAGGATGCCAGCTGAGAAGCTTAAAATAGATGAAAATCATTCCTCTCTTCAACCTGCAGAAGAAAAATGTGTATACAGAGATATACACAGGCATAGATATTTTTATATATATATAAATATATATATGTATATTACCATTTTGTTCCTTTAAGGAAAGTTAATGACTAATGGTTATGTCAGGAAATGCCAATTTAAGGAGACTCTGCTAATTAGGGGGCATGGGACAGCTCTGTCACATGTGGCATCACCTCAGCCCTCTGGAAATCTGTGGCTGGTTTCCAAAGCCCATGTCCCAGCCCTTTCCAGCCATGTCTCTCAGTGTCCCCTTCAAAAACCTGGGATGCAGGAGGACTTAGACCCTTCCTAGGGGTGGGGGGCTCCCACTGTAAAGGCACTTGTGGCACCTCTATGGGGGTGTCACTAAACACCCCCCTAGGAGGTGGCTCCTCCTAAAGTGCTTCTCCTGAATCCTCAGCAGCCTCCTGCATAACCCTAGGAAAAAAAAAACCCAACACATTTATTTGCTTTTCACAGACTGCGAGTCCCAGCGTAATCCCCAAAAGAGCAGCAGCATCTTTACTCACTTGGGCATTTGTTTGATCTCTCTTGGGTTGGTTTTTTTTTTCCCTTTTTAGACACACACCAGGCATGGCAAATGAGATATCAAAAGTTTCCCTATTTCTGGGTCTGGAAGCAGAGTTGTAAAGCACAAACCATTTTACTACACCACCGGTGCTGGGGTGCATGCAGCAGATTGAGAAATAAGCTCCTGACATATTATTTATGTGCTTTCAATATTTTGCTACGGACCGAGTCTTTCACCTCCCGATGTTAACAACCCACAGACCTGGAAAAATCCCCCGAGCAGAAGTAGTGCAGGAGGGCTCTGCTCTGAGAATCCTCAATTAACTTCACAGCAGGGAGCTCAGGCATTGACTCTCAAGGAAAATAAAATAATCATAGAATCATAGAATCGTCAGGGTTGGAAGGGACCTTAAAGATCATCCAGTTCCAACCCCCCTGCCATGGGCAGGGACACCTCCCACTCCATCAGTTGCTCACAGCNGATAATCAATGAAAACACCCCCCACGCTTTGGAAGAGGGGTGTTGGTGGTGGGGTGGCAGCACCTGCAGGTTCCCCATAGCTGGTCCCGGATCACACTGGGATGGGTTTGTCGCTTGCTATGGGTTTGAGGCAGCAGTAATAGAATTAAGGCTGAGGTGGCAGCTTCCATGGAAACCCCGATTTCGAAGCAGTTTATGACTTTCTCATAACGTGGTGGCTTCAGCAGGAGTTGTTTTTGCAGTGGTTTAGGTAAAGAAGGGAATTATTCTGGGGAAGTTGGTGTTGGCAGAGCACAAGAGAGGAGAGTGCTGCTTTTGCTCTGAGACAACCAACCTGCTGGGCTGCAAGGTTAGATCTGCCCCAGTGGGGTGGCTTGTTGGGTATTGGTGACTGAATCCCAGAATCCCAGCATGGTGGGGGTTGGAAGGGCCCTCTGGAGATGATCTGGTCCAATCCCCCTGCTCCAGCAGCTCCCCCAGAGCAGGGGGCCCAGCAGCGTGTCCAGGCCCCTTTGGAATCTCTCCAGAGGAGACTCCACAACCTCTCTGGGCAGCCTGGGCCAGGCTCCACCACCCTCACCCCAAACAACTTTCTCCTCCTGCTCACATGGAACCGCCTGGGTTCCAGTTGGTGCCCGGTGCCCCTTGTCCTGTCCCTGGGCACCACTGACAAGAGTCTGGCCCCAGCCTCTTGTCCCCACCCTTTAGCTCTTGCTCAGCATTGATCAGATCCCCTCTGAGGCTTCTCTTCTCCAGCTCAGCAGCCCCAGGGCTCTCAGCCTGTCCTGAGCACAGAGATGCTCCAGTCCCATCAGCATCTTCACATATTTCCAGCTTTCGGGAAGCCAGTCCATGTCCTAGGTACAATCACAGTGTTCCTACCAACCCATAACTCATCGTGGCACCAAACCAGGGACAAATCTGCTGCCCTGCAGGAATGTTCTGCCATGAAATGGAATAAATCCCCCAGATCCCCTGGGATGCACGAACTCCTGCTCACAGGGGTGGGGGAGATGCTGCCACCCCATGAGCCCAGTCCCAAAACCTTGTAAACTCTCACCAAAATCACATTTATGAACCTTAGCTCTCCCAGCATCTCACTCTCCTGGGGGGACATGGGGGGTTGTGACTTTTTCAGCTTGCGAGTCCAGAGGGAAAAGTGTCTGGGGTTGAGCTCCCCCCACTTGACTCTCTTATGGGATGAATTAAATAATAATAATAAAAGGACCCGGCTGCTACCAAACTTCTACGATTTACTTTCCTAGGGCTTTTAAAGCTTTCATTTAATCCTTTTTGTCTTAACCTGAGCGGGTGTTTGAAGTGAAAATGAAGTTTCAAAAGGAGGCAAGGCTTTGGGTTTAGCAAAACCCCAGAATATTTGTCTTTTCTGTGCCTTCCAGGGGCACTCGGGTTACATCTGGAGGGGGAGGACGGGAGGATCCACCCACAGCCATCGACTGAATTCCTCCCGTAGAGTTTTCTTCCCATCCAAACTCTCTTCTCCACCAGAAGCTGCAAACTCACCCGGCCCAAGGGATAACTTTAAAAGTGACTTGTTGATTAATAAGCAATATTTATTGATTCCAGCTCTATTATTCCTTCCATGCATTAATCCCAGTAAGCTTTTAAGCTGCTCTGGCTGCATAAAGAATTAACCAGGACTCTGAGGAGGCTCCTTGACAGGGGGAGTGGGAATCAGGAGCTGCTTTCTCAAAGAACTTGGAGAATGCAGATGGATTCTGGCAGGGCAAGATGTACCAGCAGATGGGGCAGGCTTTGGATCTTCGGGTCAGGTTTTGTCTGGTCTGGCTTCATCATGTTTTCATGGGGAAGCTTTTGAATTTTGGTTCAGGGTGGAGCTGGTCTTGGCCACCCTGCTCTTATTTACCAATTTTGTTAATTAAGAAAGGTGACTTCCCTGGGATAAATCAGGTGGGGAGATTTGAGCAGGTAATTGGGGTCGGTGCAGCTTTCCACACAGACCTGGTATTCTTTCCTTTACAATCCCCTTTTGCCAAGCTACCCCCACCCCCAAAAAATGAGTTTTCAGCCTTTAGAAGGATAAGAGGTTGAAAATAAGCAGGTGAACCAAGTCCAGGGCAGTGCTGGGTTTCTCCAGCCAGGGACAACCCACCAGTGTTTAGAATTGTTCTGGTTGGAAGAGATCATTAAGATCATTTAAGATCGAGTCCAACCATTCCTCCATCCCTGCCAGGGCACCACTAACCCCTGGCCCTCAACACCACATCTCCATGGCTTGCAAACCCTTCCAGGGGTGGGAACTCCACCACTGGGCAGCCTGGCACAGCCCTTCACAACCCTTGCCAGGAAGAAATTGTTCCCAATATCCTGATACCCACAGCCCAGGCACTGCCAGAGAACCCGGCACCATCCAAGACTTTCTTTGCTGCGAGGTAGTGATGAGGTCTGTGGGGAAGGGGTATCTGAGGGTGTTTATAACCAGGCATCTTTTATTTCCATGGGTTTGTGTCAATATATCATGGGTGCAACCATCTCAGATTGCCTCGTGGCGAAGCAGTTTGGATGTTTATTGCCCTGTGAGTGAGCCAAGGGGAAAAACTCCCACTGACTGCAACAGGCAGGAGGAGAAAAGCTGAGATCTGCTTTGAAACCAGGCTGAGGGGCTTAACGGGAGCTACTAGATACCACCTTGTAACAAGCATAGTAACCCCTGGCTTCTTCCCATTGGGTTTGGGAAAGATCACAGGCACTTTTCTGGGTTCCGAAAGGATTGGACACTTAGGAGCAGTGCTAAAAAAGGATAAAACTGCAGAGCATGAACAAAAGTGTGCTGTGAACAGGGATCAAAGTTATTTGAGGGAGTAAAGCTGAGCCCACATCGATGGGTTTGTGCAAATCACTGCTGCTGCCAACCCCAGCGTGGGAGATGGGGGCACAGGCTCAGGACCCCCCTCAAACCCATTGTTCCCCATGATCCCAGAGCCAGGAGTGGGATTTTGGGGCTGGATCCCCCCCCCAAGTTGGTGTTTGCTGCGTGTTTGCAGCTTTGCAACAGCAAGAAGAGAAACTCTGGGGAAGAGGCTGGAGACAGCCAGGCTGTAACTGCTCCATCTATTGGGTAAAAATATAAAACGGCTCCAAACGCACACGGAAAATGAATTCCGAGGGAAAAAAAAAAATATCAGAGGGGATTCAAAGCAGTTATCGTCACTTACAGCTTAATTGGGCACAATTAGAGGAATTCTTCTCGGTACGGTTCGAAATCAAACCGAAGGTGGCAGCGAGCTGCTTTTCAGAGCAAAGCAAACCCAATGAGATGCCAACATAGGTCGCAAGTTATCACTGTCTCGTCGGGGTGGTGGGGGGGAAAAAGGGGGGGTTTTTGGCGTCCGACACGAGGCACAATGAGCCCTGTCCCCCAACGGGCTCTCTGGGGTTCGGTGGGACACGGGCAGCAAGGACAGGGATGCTCTGGTGAAAGCATTTCTCTGTTCTTCATGGAAGTGGGGGACCGGAGAGCAGCTGTGCTATGGAAACCAAAAAGCAACCCCCCCCCCCCCCCCAAAAAAAAAAAACAAACCCCAAACCAACCCTCAGTCAAGCACTTTGCCCAGAAAACAGCCGCTACAAGCAGCAGGCTGCAAAGCTCGCCTGTTTCTGGAGGCTTTGCCAGTGCCTGTGATATCATGTTTTCTCCCGGGGATGCTGAAAGGCAGAAAACCAAACTCCGGATGGAGGAGGGAGAGGGAAGCGGGGAGGGAGGAACGGGGTGGGGTGACCCCAAGTTGCGGCGCCGGC
>VYZX01023773.1:18032-29934 GCA_013401335.1 Brachypteracias leptosomus
GGGCGGCGCTGCCGCGGCGGGCGCTGTGGGTGCTGGCGTTCTGCACGGCGCTGGGCTTGCTGCTCTCCTGGTCCTCCAACCGCCTGCTCCACTGGCTCTCCTTCCCCTCGCACACCCAGGTGCGCACCGAGTGGAGCCGCCAGCTGCCGTTCCCCGCCGTCACCCTCTGCAACAACAACCCGCTCCGCTTCCCCCGCCTCTCCAAGGGCGACCTGTACTACGCGGGGCACTGGCTGGGGCTGCTGCTGCCCAACCGCACCGCCCGCCCGCTGCTCACCGAGCTGCTGCGCGGCGACGAGGCGCGGCTGCGCTGGTTCGCCAAACTGGCCGATTTCCGCCTCTTTCTGCCCCCCCGCCACTACGAGGGCATCAGCGCCGACTTCATGGACCGCCTGGGCCACCAGCTGGAGGACATGCTGCTCTCCTGCAAGTACCGCGGCGAGCTCTGCGGGCCCCACAACTTCTCCGCGGTGAGTCTGCCCGGGGAATCCCCTCCTCGCCTCCCCCATCTCGGGTTCCCCCATCCCGGGCTCTCCCCGGTGCGTGTTTTTCCCACGGTCGCTGCTCGGTGCGCTCCGGATCCGAGGTGAGGGGGCAGCGGTGCCGGGCAGGCTCCGGCAGCTGCCAACTTCTCGTTGCGGGAGCTCCCCGGCAGGTCTCTGCCTTGGAGATGTTCCCCTGACTGCTTATTTCTCCTAAACTGGTGCTTTCCGTTGTGAGGGGAACCGTGGCCATCAGCAGTGGGTGGTGAGGGGCTGGCTGCCTCGGTAGTTATTAATTAAGATAAGAAACCGCTGCAGCCACCCCAGCCACTTCTGTCACGTTTTTCCCTGTTGCATAGTTACATCTCGACTTTTTCCATCCCCGGCCAGGATGCAAAGTTTCCTCAGGTGAACTCGGGCTGCAGATGCAGGAGCTTTGCTCCATTCCTCTGGGGAGCATCACTTGGTCCCTGCCATGGTGGATTCCCCGTGGGTTAGTTGGGCTGCACCCTGCGCAGCTCGGGGAGGGGGTGGGGGTGTTGTTGTGCAGCCTGATTTGGTTTGCAAATGATGAGCTTCGCTAATTGGAGCTGCTGCTTTACCTTCTAGAAAGCCCCCGTTGAGCAAGGGAGGATGCTCCAGGTGGGAGTTTGCCATGGGATCAAACCCCTCACCTTAGGACGCTGTTTTGCAAACCACCAGGAGTGTCTGTGCTTGAAAAAAATCCCCGTGGGACTATTTGTAAGCTACGGTGTGATAAAAGGAGAGGCTGAATTGTAAGAGCTCTAAACGAGAGCTGGTACCAGACCCTTGTAAATGACCCTTTAGCAGCTGGGTGTTTATTGTGCTGGAATATTCTCCTCTAATCTCTGCAGATATCCAGGAGGTAGAGGTGTAACGCTGCGATTAAATACTCCGGCTGCTCGTAGTGCTGCTGCTGTCTGTAGGGAGAGATAACTACTTTGAGCTGTTGCTGCTTCACACGCAGGAGAGGAGTTGAATTCCCTGCTCTGCCAGCGCTGCCTGAGCCGCGTACCTGAAATCAAAAGGAATTGTCTCTTTGGAGTTGTCACAGCAGCCGAGCTGGCTGCTGGAAGGGAGGAGAGGGAGAATCCCTGTGGGATGAAGGGAGCTGCCCAGGACTGTTGAGTTAGCATATGTTGCTGCAAAGAGGAGCAGGGATGGCACACTTTGAAAAGAAATAAAATAGAATATTGAGACAGGCCCTTTCTAGCAGGGCAGGTCTGCAAACTGGCACAGTGGTAAAAGGAAATTGGGGAATAATGGGCAGAAACGGGCACTTGGACTCTGGGCTGTGAAAAGCTGCCTCCCTCTTCTCTGGTTTATAAGCGTGATGATGTTTGCCAGTCATAGTAGGGCCAGACTGTGGGGTTTAGTGAGCTCTTGTGCCAGGTTGTGGTGAGTGAGGCAGCGTGATTCGAGTTGTCCCAGGGAACATAAAGCCTGGAGCAGTGTTCTGGCCTGACCCAGGTGAAGGATGCTGTGGGGAGTGATGCTGGAGTCAAGGGTAGATGCTGTTTAATGTAAGTGGTTCTTAAATGCTCTGCAGCAGGTGTTTCATCCACCGAGGAGGCGTAATGAGCACGGTCTTCTCCAGCCATCCTGCACAGATCTGCAAAGCTGCCTCTCGAGGCAGAAGGGGAGGGAATGGGCACGTGCCAGCCCTGAAACCCCTCCTGGGAGCTTGTCCTACCTGTGCCGTCGTGTGGACTCACTCAGCTGAGGACATAGGGGAAAATACAGGGGAATTTTTTCCCCTTTTTCCCATCCCAAGGGGTGTGTGGTCCCAGGGGGACACACCAGGATGGAGGGAGATGGGAGCCATCCATGGCGACTGGATCTGCCTTCCCTGAGTTGCTGTGTGGAGCAGGGTGAGGAGGGTGGTGCTAACATCCTTCTCATGGCACGTCCTTCCTCCTTTCTGTTCTAAGCAAAAGAGTGACCTCTGTGTTGTCCTTGAGTAAAGGCTGAGGAGCTCCTCCACCTGTGAATCCCTAGTAAAGAGAGAGTATCTTGGGGAGATGCTGGAAACAACATCCTGGTGTTTGCTGTGTTTGGAGAGCTGGCTGTGGGGGGACCTCACTCCTGGGACACATGGTCTGGGATCAAGGTACCAAACCCAGGGGTTGGGGTTTGCTGCGAGGGCTCCTGGCATCCCTTTGGGTCTGGGTGCCTTGAACCTGCTGCTTTTCTTCTGGAGTTGGGAGGAAATAGCACCGAGGAGGGGCAAGAACATGGTGTGGTTTGAACCAGGCACAGATATGAAGCAAAGCAAATGAAAAGGATCGAGCACAAACCAAAGAAATGATGGTGCAAAGAGTATCTCACAGGTTTTGTACCTGCTCAGATGTGCAAAGAGCATTTTCTGTCTCCAGAGACGAGTGAAGTGATGCTTGTGGGGTTATATCTTTTGTTATATCAACCCAGAAGACCAAACCAGAGGTTGTTTTGAGCAAACAAGTCCTCCCTTAGATGTGAAGCAGAAGAAATCTCTCTGGATGAGAGAGCTGGTCCCTTTCATTCTTCCCAAGTCTTAGTGCACCTCATAATAGAGATCGTCTCTCCTTTCAGCCTCACGTTGTTTATATCATTAGGGTTTGGTGGCAATTGCTCCTCTGCAACATGAAAAGCAAAGAGCTGCTTGAGAACAGCAGAACAAACCCACACCCCAGTGACACTGTGTCTTTATTCCCCCATATATGTAAATATAGGGGGGGTTGCACTGATCTGTGGGACGTGGCGCTGCAGGAAATGATTAAATTGGGTGTTTTGATTATTTCTGAGCACTCAGGTTTGATTTATCCCCTCGGCAGGTGGTGTTGTCACTGTGTGCAGCCTTTCCTAGCTGGATGAGGGTATAAGACAGAATCTGGTGCCCCTCAGCCAATATATATGGGTTTATTTATTTCCATAGGCTGGACCTAAAAGCCTTGGACCCTTGTGAGATGTGATGGTTCTGCACGTGCTCACCCATCAAGGGAAGCAGCTGCTCAGCAGTTGGTGTCCTTCACAAACTTCTCCCAATTTCTAATATAAAACTGTCAGAACTGGGCAGCTTAAAGATGGTTTTTGCTTTCCCTTGCAGGACTGGCCCCATCTCTCTGTAACTGGGTATCAGGATGGGGTGGATGATGCCTTTGCTCTGCATTGCTTGAATTCAGGTGTTGATTTATTCCACTGAGCTCCCTTTGTTTCCAAAATATTTATCTTGTTTATCCTATCCTGTGCCCATTGATTTCTTTTTTTTTTAATTTTTTTTTTTCTTTCTAAGAAGGTTATTAGTACATCCCACGAGTCAGGATTTATGGGCTAATTACCTCATCCTGATTTAATAACTTCCCAAATAATACTTGTCACCTGTGGCTCTGCTGGAAATCTCTCCCATTCCCTGGCCATGGTGAGGGGGGAGCTGGGCTTTGCTAGGACAGGATTTGAGCTCCATCCTGATGTCACCTCACTGAAGGCTCTGATGGATGGAGCTACCTCGAAGGCTCTGCAATCAATACTCTTAGTGGTTTTATTTGCTCACCTTATTTTTTTATAAATTTTTTATTTATTCCCCGAGCAAGGACTTTATGGAAAGCTGAGCAAAGACCTGGGAGCTGCTTTGCTGCAGGAAAGTCCATTTCTAGGAGCACTCCTGGATGCTGGGGTGAGGGGGTGTTGTTTTGCTGTTTCCCCACCAGCTAATTGACTGTGGCCAGTGTGAAGCTGACACTCATCAGATTAAATTAATGAGACATTTCCAGTGCAGGCTTTGCACTGGGTTTTGTTGTGACTACAGATGGGAAAAGCTTTCCCACCAGCATGGACAGGCCCAGGCTTGGAGGAGCTGCAGCCACCTGGGGAGCACCACCAGGAACTAATTGTACCATCATCTCAGCCTGGGTGCTTCTGTCTGTCTGGGGATTTTGCTCACTCGACTACAAACTGTTTTACCCAATTCCTTTTTAGACCCCTCTTCTGTTCTATTTTTATTTTACTGATTATTTTGTGTCAGCACCAGTTCCAAGCACAACTTAAATCTGGCTCCTGTGGTGGTTGGAAGGGAAGCAGGTTGTGTTTCATTCTGCTGATGTGGGGCTGAAGCTTTAAATATGCTCCCGATTTGTACAACTGCCAGTTAAGGGAGCTACGAGCAGAGCCAGTTGGATGTGGTCTCGTTCAGGCAGTGGTGCCAAGTCCATGCTCTCCTCACCACCCTGCAGCCACATGAAGTCATATTGCTAATTTGGTGTGTGTTAATGTCACAGAATCCAAGGAGAAATTAGAAGTGGACTCTGTGTACTGAGTGCTGCACGAAATGATGCTTGCCCTCAAAGATGGGTTGGTCCAAAGAGGGGTTTGGGGTGATTTAATGTGTTTGGGGGTCAGTTGGTCCCTGCACTGAAGTTGGATGTTCTGGTTTTCCTGCAGAGTTGGTTGTTGAGGTGCTTGTGCCTGCTGGGGAGTAAGAATTGAGATGAGCTGGAGATTGGCACCTAATTGCTGGATCCTGGCTGGGGGTGAGGTGGGCTTTGAGAAGAAGAGGGGTAGGGACCCTTGGTCCATCCCCTGGTTGATGCTGCACCAGCCCTTGCAATGCTGGTTTGCCCTGGGGAATTTAAGAGATCCCAAATAAATCCATGAAGCAAGAAAAGCTGGGCAGTGTCAATGCCTTGGGGTCATGGACTTCTCCTCTCACCTTATTTTATTTGGGAGCTCCTTCAGCAATAGCCAGCGGCTCTATGGGGCTTTTTATTATCTCATCTTTTTGATTTAGGAGCTGAACTGAGATGTGGGTACCCAAGTCCCTTTTAGTTTTGTTTTTTTTTCAGCAGATAGCCTGATTTATCTTGTCTCCTGGGATTGATAGACCCCAGCAGCAGAGCAGCAGCAGATAAACGTCTCTTTAGTGCTGGAGCTGAATTTGTAGGGGCTGTTTGCTGGGATGTTGGAGGGGAGGGATGACAAGGGGTGAGCAGGGAGAGGAGCTGGGCACGGTGCTGGGAACAGGAGGACGGGCCAGCAACTGGGAGGGAAGGAAAATTGGCTTGACAGTGACACAGGCTGGAGTGGAGGGGTTGCCATTCTCATCACTATTTGTGGTTCCTTGGAGTTGGGGTTAGCCCTTGGTGCTAATCTTCATCAGCGTGGCCGTGGGCCAGAGAGCTCTGCACTTCTTGGCACCCAGCACGAAGAAGGTGGAGGGTTTGTTTAGGAAAGGGCTGGTTCTCCCTCCTAGTTCTGGCTTTCACGAGGTGGATTAAGTCTGGTTGAAATCCAGACCTCCCATCTCCTGGGGGACATAGTCTGGATTTATTTTTTTTAATAGATATGATGTTAGAACTTTTCATGATGTAAAATATAAATCATAGAATGGTTTGGGTTCCAACCCAAAGATCATCTCATTCCAACCCCCCCTGCCATGGCAGGGACACCTCCCACTAGACCAGGTTGCTCAAGGCCCATCCCACCTGCCCTTGAACACCTCCAGGGATGGAGCATCCACAACCCCCCTGGGCAACCTGGGCCAGTGTCTCACCACCCTCACAGTGAAGAGTTTCCTTCTGATTTCCAATCTACATCTCCCCTCTTCCAGTTTGAACCCATCACCCCTCATCCTATCACTCCAGGCTTAACTCTCTGAAAACATTTTGGCTTGGAGTCACCTTCTTGACTTTTTATCTCCTTCAGTGTAGACCATACAGTCAAAGCAGAACCCTTTGATAATTTTCCACTGAAAAATGGAGATGCTTGAAAACTCTTCTGTTGGAACACTTCTAGCCAGTTCTTACTTCAACATATTTTAGATGGAGAGAGCACTGGTGCCTTTCAGCACGTCACAAACCAGTATCCTTCAAGATGTGAGGAAGATAATAATTGCAACGATTTCCACTATTTGGAGCATCTCCTTGAAAGGAAAACTAATAAAATAAACTGACAATTTGAGGAGAATGTGCAGGATAATGGCAATAAAAGACAAGCAAGTGTGGAGATCAATTTATGAGGCAGGACCCAAGGAACTGTGTGGGTTGTCCGGGCCAAGGGTGGCTGTGGGAGCTGGACGTGGCCTTTGAGGAGCTCATCTCTAATGATGTGTTTGGGATGGAGCAGTGAAATAGGGACTGAGAAGACTCTGAGCTGAGAGTGGGTAGAAACCAGCCTAATTGGTCATCTGCTGGAGATGGGCTCTCAAGAACAGGCTGCAGGGATCAGTCCTTTACTGTCTTGTGGGTAATCAGGTCGGTCCAGCAAAGCTCTTCTGACTTTTGCCTCTATATTTCTTCTTTTTTTTTTAATTTGAAAGATGACATTGGGTTTTAGAGGCTGGCATAAAACTGATCTGAGGAACACTCCTCACTGCTGGGTCAGCACTAATGCCTGGAGCTCCATCAATACACTGCTGGGAAGGCCACGGGGAGAATTTTTCAGGCTGATGCTGAGATGAGCTGCTCGGGCTCTTGTTGTGAACTCTTCAGGCTGTGGAGGACAAGGGTGTTCAGGGAGACCTGCTCAGCCTTCCTAGTTTAGGAGGAGAGGAGAAAAACCAGGGAGGTTGTTTCCTTCCCCAGCACAAGAGGGACATGGACCTGTTGGAGAGGGTTCAGAGGAGGGCTACAAAGATGATCAGAGGGCTGGAACGTCTCTCCTACAAAGACAGGCTGGGAGAATTGGGCTTGTTCAGCCTGGAGAAGAGAAGGCTCCAGGGAGACCTTCTTGTGGCCTTCCAGTGTCTGAAGGGGCTACAAGAAAGCTGGGGAGGGACTTTTCACAAAGGCTGGAGTGATAGGACAAGGGGTGATGGGTTCTAACTGGAAGAGGGGAGATTTAGATTGGAAATTAGAAGGAAATTCTTCCCTCTGAGGGTGGTGAGACACTGGCATGGGTTGCCCAGGGGGGTTGTGGATGCTCCATCCCTGGAGGTGTTCAAGGCCGGGTTGGATGGGGCTTGGAGCAACCTGGTCTAGTGGGAGGTGTCCCTGCCATGGCAGGGGTTGGAACTGGATGATCTTTGAGGTCCCTTCCAACCCAAACCATTCTAGGATTTATATTTTATGGTTTTACAGCCCCTTGGTCTTTATTTCTGCAGGTGCTTGGTGTGGAGGGTGGCTTTGGGGACTAAACGTCCTTCTGGTGTGGGAGGCTGCCCTTGGGTCAGTTCTCCTCTAGGTTTGGCCAGAAACTCTGGTGTGCAGCAGGAGGAGACCTTTGCATTAGGGCTCCTTTGGACTGGGGGACAATAGAGGTGCTGTGGATTGGGTGGCTGTGAAGGGAGATAGGATTGGAACCTCCTCTTTGGGAAGGACAGGGCTGGCTTCACAGAACGTTAGGGGTTGGAAGGGACCTCTGAAGACCATCTAGTCCAGCCCCCCTCCTGGAGCAGGTCTGGGGTTGTGCTTGTGCTGCTCCATGCTCCTGAATCCTTTGCATCCACTTGACCTGGGTGCAGTTGGAACCACTTAAACTTTGTGAAACGTGAAGTTTTAACAAAATCTGGGCAAGTATTTGGGGTAAAGACTCTGGGGGCTGTTAGTTCAGGAAGGAAAACATCTGTTCAGTGGAGAACCAGTTCAGCTGAGGTTTTAGCAGAACCACCACGAAACTTCAGAGCTTTTCCCAGTTTCTGCTTCTCTTTTCTCCCTGGATTGCCACAAATCCTTGCAAGGAATCTCTTTGTTCATCAAGAGGAGGGATGAGCCTGGTTGGGAAGCAGGAATCAAGCTGCAGAAGCAGAGGAGGGATTTTTAGCAGGACTTTACTTTTTTTTTCTACGTGTTTATGTTTATTTTAATTTCTTTTTTCTTATTTACACCAAAGCCATCAGTCAGGAAATGAAACCCCCATTAGTCGCATGCTAAACATGTAATCATCAACATAGGTTTGTTTTAGTTATATAATAGATCCCAAATAATTACTTGCTGCCCTGCAGCAGAATTAATATAATTAGGGACATAATTACAGCTACCTACCACTCAGGGACTCTGCTAAGGCTTAATTAATATTTGCAAATTGCTTCAGGATCCACCGACCATCTACTAATAGGCACCCAACACAAAGAATTATAATTCTTATATTGGTGTGTAGGTGCCAGAGGAAGCGGGTGGAGGGAGGTTCAATGAGCATTGGAGAAATTGAAGAAGAAGTTTTATATTGGATATTAGGAAGAAGTTCTTTATTGCAAGAGGGGTCAGGCACTGGCCCAGGCTGCCCAGGGAGGTGCTGGAGTCCCCATCCCTGGAGGGGTTCAAAAGACAAGTAGATGTGGAACTTCAAGACATGGTCTAGGGGTCAGGGAGATGTTGGACAAAGGTTGGACTTGATGCTCCTGGAGGTCTTTTCCAACCTCAAGGATTCCATGAAATCCAGGTCTTCTGCTGGCTAGGATAAGTCAGGCTTGGTTTCCCTGCTGCCCCCACACACTTTGAGGTGCTGCAGAGAGTTTGTTTAATGAAGATGGCTTTGGGGAGCCTGTGATCCCCAGAGGTTGTTGGGGTTTGCCCTTTACTCAGGGTGGAGTTTGGGTTAATGACATTTCTCCTGAAATCCCCGGGCTGGTGGAGCTTGGTCCCAGCTGGGGAGTTCCATGGGGCCGTGGGGGCTTTGCAGCATCTCAGGCTGGCTGTAGGAACAGGCACTTTTCCCAGGGGGTGGCTGAAGTCGGAGCTGGGATGGGTTTTTTTTCTTTTGGGTTTGCTTTTTCCATGGTGCCTGTGGGCTTGTGACCTCCTGAGCTGGCCCCAAAAGCCTGGAGAGCACGAGGGCTTGGCCAGGGTTTAGCAGTGGAGCTGGTTCTTCTTCCTTTACTTTCCTCTGTGCTGTTGCTTCATTCCAATTCTCTTTTCTGCATCTCATCTTCTTTGCAGTTTTTACCACTGCTTTCCCCCTTCCCTGATTTTTCCCTTTCCCCCTTCCCTGATTTTTCCCTTTCCCCCTTTCCCTGATTTTCCTTTTCCCCCCTTTCCCTGGTTTTCCTTTTCCCCCCTTTCCCTGGTTTTCCTTTTCCCCCCTTTCCCTGATTTTCCCTTTCTCCCTCTTCCCTGATTTTCCCTTTCTCCCTCTTCCCTGATTTTTCCCTTTCCCCCTTCCCTGATTTTTCCCTTTTTCCCCCTTCTCCCAATTTTCCCTTTTTCCCCCTTTCCCCAATTTTCCTTTTCCCACCTCTTCACCATTTTCCCTTTCCCTTCTCCTTTCCCCAATTTCCTTTTTTCCCCCCTTTCCCCAGTTTCCTTCCCTCCTCCCCTTCCCTGATTTCCCTTTTCTCTGCTGCTCTACCCCAGCCCAAAGTCACCCAAATCTCCACCTATTTTAGAGTCTGCTTTTCTCTCTGCTTTTCTCCCCTCTCTCTGAAGACAAACTCTTGCAACCCCCCCCGATAATGCAGCTGATTCATTTCACTCTCAGACAGTTCTGAGAATTCTTCCTCTGTTTTTTTTGGTTGATTTTCTTTGTCTCCTCACCCTGAGCACTCTAATTTCATGCAGTGGGAGCAGGTATTTGTAATTTGTGTTTGATTGTTCCCCTCCCATCTTCCCCCAATTTTGTAATTTACTTCTGGAATAAAACAAACTCCAGCGAAACATCCTCCTCAACACCCTTGAGCTTGAAATCTCTTCAATAATAAAGTGTGAACATAAATTAAGAGCTAGAGCTGTTACTAATCTTATGGCCACACTCGCTCCCATACTGATTTTCCTATGGTATATTAAATCAAGAAGAATGGCCTATTATAATACAATTAGCTGTGATTCACAAGCAGGAATTACTGTCGCCAGTGTGAGGGGAAAAGTTGTATAATGCGATTGGAAAAGACTGAAACCTTTGTGGTTTGGGGTTTATCGGTTTTTTTTTTTCCTTGGCTTTTTTAAAACCACTTCCACAGCTGGAACCATGGAAACCTGTGACAGGGACTTCACTCTGGAGTTTGTAATAAATTCCTGTAATGATCGCGAGTGTCTCGTTGTGGGCATGTAAATCTTGATGGGCTCCCAACATATGGTACTGACAAAAATAAATAACCTCATCCTGGAGCTTTATGAGGCTTTTAATGCATCAGTGCTTCCCAACCCACTCTTGCGGAAGGACCCCGAGCTGGCTGAGGGGTGGGCAGGAGCAGCAGCAACTGGACCTTAGCTCCGTGTTCCTTCAGCTACAGGCTGCTTCAGAACCAGCATGGGTGTCAGAGAGGTCCATGATTTGCACACAGCTGGAATATTGTGTCCAGCTCTGGGCCCCTCAGCTCAAGGAGGACACGGAACTGCTGGAGAGAGTCCAGCCCAGAGCCACAGAGATGCTGAAGGGAGTGGAACATCTCCCTGGTGAGGAAAGGCTGAGGGAGCTGGGGCTCTTTAGCTTGGAGAAGAGGAGACTGAGGGGTGACCTCAGGAATGGTGATAAATAGGTAAAGGGAGAGTGTCAGGAGGATGGAGCCAGGCTCTGCTCAGGGACAGCCAGTGATAGGACAAGGGGCAATGGGGACAAGCTGGAAGAGAGGAGGTTCCACATCGATAGGAGAAGAAACTTGTTCCTGGTGAGGGTGCCAGAGCCTGGCCCAGGCTGCCCAGGGAGGTTGTGGAGTCTCCTTCTCTGGAGACATTCAAACCCCCCTGGCCGTGTTCCTGTGTGACCTGCTCTGGGTGATCCTGCTCTGGTGGGGGGGTTGGACTGGATGATCTTTGGAGGTCCCTTCCACCCCCTGACATTCTGTGATTCTTTGCAATAGCAATGGATTCTCTAAGGCATTCATAGCCTTCACCCTCTATTTTCTTCCCCTCTGTGCTCCCACCTCCTGGCACGATGCATGGAAACGATTGTGCTGTGAGCAGTGGGAGCATTGAGGTTGAGGTTCCCCATTCCCCGCAGGTTGTGGTGAACCAGTGGAGATAACCAGCTAATCCCCTGCTCTGGGTGATCATTAAGCATCTCCTGGTTTCTAAACCACTTCATGCTCAGCTGAATGCAAAAATACCTCCCTTCCAGAGGGTTTATTTTCCACGTAAGGTACCTTGAGTTATTCACTGGGAAATAATACTTAAAATATTTGCCACACACAGTGACAAATCCAGGTGTGGTGTGCACCTAATCCCAGCACTGCAAAATGAACGTGCTCCATCATATCTATAACATCAAACACATCAGTCATCCTGTTTCTAATAACATCTGCATCCATACACTGGTGAAACCTCCTACAAGTCTTGGATGACTTATTGCACCCAAGGCTGTGGCTGGATTCTACACTGTGTGTTTTTCAGTGGTTATTGGCACTCAGTCCCATGCACCCACCAACGTGTTTCAGTTGAGGAGCCAGCCAAGGGTGCACACAAAGTTGGCTGGTGGGTTTCTTCTTCTTTACAGACTTTGCCTCCTCTTCTCCATCCCTGTGTTGGCCATATCTCTGCTTTCATAGGGTTATAGAATGG
>VYZX01023773.1:38888-49794 GCA_013401335.1 Brachypteracias leptosomus
TGCTCTGGTGGGGGGGTTGGACTGGATGATCTTTGGAGGTCCCTTCCAACCCCTGACATTCCGTGATTACACAGACTGGGGAACTCATTGAAGAGCTTGAGTCTCTCTAAAGTCTTTTTCTAACCCAGCCCTATCCACGTCTGCAAGGACACGTGGATGGCACAGGACATCTTGAGGAGAAGGGGATGTGCAGGGACATCCAGTGCCCAGCTGGGCTGGCAGAGGTGAGGATGCTTTCTGGGGAACCAGAGGGGGTTTTACAGCATGGTCCCTGACCAATTGTGGGTTCAGAACCTGGATTTTTGCCAGATACCTGGGATGGAAATGATTCTGGGGTAGGGTCTAAGCCCCTGAAGGGCTGATCTAGGATCTTGGAGTTTGTGCATCTGATTTTCAAGCTTGCAGGAGACTTTATTTCTATTTTTGAAGACGTTGTGCAGGGGAGGTCTCTGAGCTCTTCCTGGTGGTTGGGTGCTGGCATCCCACAGTGGTGGGTTCCTTCCCCATTTTTTTTCTTGCTGGATTAATAAACCTGAGGTGCAGGGCCAGAACTTGGACAAACCTTGTGCTTTGAAGGATATCTTGAAGGATATCTGTCTGTGAGGCTTGGTTATGGAAGTGTTAAGGCAGATGCTGTGGTGGGAGTTGCTCATAGTCCTACCAGCCACTCCTGGTGGGATTTCTGTGTGGCTGGGCAGTGATTAGACACAAATACCCTCGTGGCTGGTGACTGGGAAGGGGAAAACAAGCTCATGTGGAGCAGCTCAGCTGGCTCCAAGCCCTGCCCTGGCTTTGGGGTGCCTGGGAGCAGAGAGGAACTGGCTGCACCTGAGTCCACCCCCTGGGGCTGCTTTAGGGCTCGGTTCATTGGGCTCTTCCCATGTTGGCTCAGGGCTCAGCTGCTCCTCACAGGGCCCTGAGCCATGAGCTCTGCTTGGTTTGCTCCAAGGCTTGAACCCCCACGACATGGCCAGTGCAGACCTAAATTCCTCCTGAGCAGAGCTGGGTTTAAATGAGCTTTTGCTGGACTGGACATTTCAGAGCCGAGCTGTTCTGCCCCAGGAGCCTTTCTAAAAAGGGTCATTTTCTTACAAAAGAAAAGGAAAATGGGGCTGGGCTGGTGCTTTTGTAGAGTTTTTGTTGCTCTCTCCTCCTGTTGTGCTCCATTCATCTTCCTTTCCAAAACTCACCAACCCGTAATGACTCAAATCCTCCAAGCAAATTAAACCTTGGGAAGGCTCACAAATGGAGGATGAAAAAAAAAGAAAAAAATTCAAGTAGAAAATTTAAAAATTTGGCTTTGGGGAATGTCCTGAGGAAAGAACAAATCAAGAAATAAATGAAGCTTATTTTTGCAAGCTGCTTTAATTTGACCTTAATGACCGTGGTCCTCCCGCTCGGCAGATGTGGCGGTGGGGGAGGGTTTGGGGGGACTCTGCAGATGCCACACGTGTGTCCAGCTCCTTCTCCATCCCCTCTGGCTGCAGTGAGGAGTTGCTGTGTTCTTTCCTGGCTCACCCAGCTCCAGAACATGGGAGGTTAATCAGCATTTAATGGAGCTGAAGGCTCGTATTGACAGCCAGGACCTGCTCAATGTATGGGGCAATAAATAGAGGAACCCACTGAGATGAGCTCATGACACACGTGAGCACAGTGGTGTTTGGACCAGAGAAGTGTTTTCCTGGGGGCTCTGCTCTTTGTGAGTTAATGAGGGTTAATGGTTGCTGAAGCCAAGTGCTGAGGATGCTGATGCTGTGTGTGTGTTCAGGTGTGTTCATGTGTGTATGTACATAGAATCAGAGAATGTTTGAGGCTGGAAGGGACCTCCAGAGCTCATCTGNTCCCCAGGGCAGAGCAGAGGGGCAGAATCCCCTCTCTGGATCTGCTGCCCACAGTTCTTTTGATGCAGCCCAGGCTGGGATTGGCCTCTGGGCTGTCATTGCACATTGGTGGCTCATGGCCAGTTTTTCACCCACCAGCACCCCCAAATCCCTTTCCACAGGATGCTCTCCAGTATCTCCTCTCCCAGCCTAGACTGGTACATGTGCATGGACACTGCTGAGGCAGATGAGTGGCTGATGCTGTGGAAAACTTCAGATCTTGACTAAAAAGCTGTTTGTTAAGGAAAAGCAAGGTCACTAACTTCACTTCAGCACAGGAATGTGTTTATTCACCCCAGACAAGGTGTGAGTGGTTTCTCTGGGGTGTTGCAGGGGGAGCAGAGGCTCACAGCAGGAGAACCAGTTGTTGGCTGCTGCCCCTTTGGTCCTCGATGACTAACGGGAGCAGAAAATACCATCACTGGGAAAAACAGCTCCAGGCTCTTCCAGTTAAATGTGTCATTTTATCTGCTTATTCATCTACTTCACACATTCATTTCCTTCAGTCCTTATTCCTTTCCTTCGTGCATTTACTATTCTGCTCTGTCAGGATGGAGTTACAGCCTGGCCTGGCAGCCAGGTCCTCAAACTGCCTCGTACCAAAGGGGTGTGGGGCTTAGTCTGGAAGCAATCAACCAACTTGTCACCCCTTTTCCATCTGTTCCCCACTCACTATAAAGTCAGACACTATTTCCCTGTTCACACAAAGCTTACCTGACTTTCTGTGTTTCAGAACACAACAGTAGAGGGGAGGGGTTGACCTGCTGGGAAGCAGCTCTGTGGAGAAGGATCTGGCTGGTTGACAAGTTCACCATGAGCCTACAATGGGTCCTCATGGCCAAGAAGGCCAAGTGTCTCCAGGGGTGCATTGAGAAGATTGTGGGCAGCAGGTCAAGGGAGGTTCTTCTACCCCTGTGCTCTGCCCCAGTGAGGCCACCTCTGGAGTATCGGGTCCAGGTCTGGGCTCCCCAGTTCGAGAGAGACAAGGAACTACTGGAGAGAGTCCAGTGGAGGCTGCGAAGCTGCTGAGGGACCTGGAGCATCTCTGTGCCCAGGACAGGCTGAGAGCCCTGGGGCTGCTGAGCTGGAGAAGAGAAGCCCCAGAGGGGATCTGATCAATGCTGATCAAGAGCTAAAGGGTGGGGGCAAGAGGCTGGGGCCAGACTCTTGTCAGTGGTGCCCAGGGACAGGACAAGGGGCACCGGGCACCAACTGGAACCCAGGAGGTTCCATGTGAGCAGGAGGAGAAAGTTGTTTGGGGTGGGGGTGTTGGAGCCTGGCCCAGGCTGCCCAGAGAGGTTGTGGAGTCTTCTCTGGAGAGATTCCAAAGGGGCCTGGACATAATGCTGGGCCCCCTGCTCTGGGGGAGCTGCTGGAGCAGGGGGGTTGGACCAGATCATCTCCAGAGGTCCTTTCGCCCCTACCTGTGAAAACCAATTCCTACCCATGTCATCTCACAGATCAGTGATTACTGATGCCAAGTGCCAAAGCCCCTGATGAGCTCCTTGAGACTTTCAGTAAAAAGAAGGTGGGAGGTGGTCAGAGAGTAGAAGCATTTGCAAGGCTTAAACACATTTAAGCTCAGCCTAAGGAGGCTGTGATGTGCTATAGGCAGCTCTGCTGGGGTTTTATGCTACCTGGCTTGGAAGTGGAGGGGAAGGTGGAGGCAGCCCCACCAGTCCTGCCCAGGGGATGCTCAGGTGCTTACACTGTGCTGTGTATGGATCACTCCCAGTTTCAGGACTGGATCACTCCCGACTTTGGGTCTGTCATCTATAAATCACCCATTGGCTGGGAGCAGAGGCAGAGACTGGTGGCATAAGGACATAAAGACATTGTGGAAACTTGGCAGTGAGTGCCCGTGTCAAACTGGTGACGTGCAAACCTCAGTGCAGTGGCTGGGATGGGTGCTGGGGCTGAAGGCTCCATCTCTGCAGCTTCTGGCCGGGGGCTGCTGTGCTGTGGGAGGGACCCCAGGACGTGGGATTTGCCCACTCAGGGGATGTGGCTCCGTCACTTCGTTCCTCCACAATGTTGTAGCTGCCAGAAGTCTGAGAAAAAATGAATCTCACCATGTATAATGCATAAATCCCCCCCTTCTCCCTTTCTCACCTGTATTTGAGAAAAAAAAAAAAAATCAGGCAATTTCCTAGCAAGAAAGAGTGACATTTCTATTTTTAAGAGACCATTTATAAATAGGGGCATTATTTCAGGCTTTTGCAGAGTGAGGGTGCAAGACACCGACCTCCAACAGCCCCAGTTTTGCTGCAGCCCTTCCAGCATCCCCTCCCTGTTTGTGCTGTGCAGACACGTTCTCTCCTGACCTATTTTTTTTTTTTTTTGGTGTGTGTTTGTGATAAGCCCCAGATGTAATGGTACTTTTTTTATAAGTTACCAGAGTAATAGATCTGGGAGGAAGGTTCCCAAGGAGCTCACCTGCACTGTTCTTTTGTGCCTTGGTGAGTTGGTGCGTGCAGGAAGAGGGAGTTGAGCCTGTTTAATGTAACATGGTGACTGGAAATGCTGCTTCCAGCCTCTTGAGGAAACCCTTCCCTTGTCTTTACTGGTGGGGTGGAGGTGGGAATTTATGGCAGTGACAAGCTGCTCTCCCAGGTTTCCCCGGGAAGGAGAAGGGAGCCCCAGCTCTGGGCCGATGGGCAGAAAGGGGCTGGTTGAGGGGGCAGCAGAAGGATGCAGGGAAGGGATAAATCGGGCATCGCCTCCAACCTCTCCCGCCACCCGCAGCAGCGTTTCTCATTTCCTCCTGCCATGTCCTTTAAGGGCTCGCCACAATTTATTTGGCTGATTAAAAAGCACAACAGCAAGTGCCTTTCTGAGTCATAGAACTACCGAGCTGACCAGCTGCTTTATACCAGCCTTTGCTGCCAGCTCTGCCCGGGCAGCCACTTGTCTGTGCTGCCAGCTCCAAGCCCCTGCGAAGCCAGCAGGGAAATGGAGCCTCACGACACGGAGCTCGTGGCTCGCCCCTGCCTGGCAGGAAGGCTGAGATCATTGCTTCCTCACCATCAACGTGGAAAAGATCCACCCTTAGATCTCACCCGGATTTCTCCCAGCTGGAGAGAGCTCTCTAAGTCCTTCCGATCGGATGGCACCAACCTGTGGGGCTGCAGATGCCCCGTTGGCACCTGTAGGTCTGAGATAAGATCTGGCTGCTGCCCACGCATGGCAGCGGGCACTGAGTTTAAAGCAGGTTATCTCACCCAGGGCAGCTCTGTGTGAGCCCCGGGGCTGTAATTAATAACCTCACTGCCTGGCAGAAGGTCTCTGCCTCTCATGGATGCGATGCACTGGTTGGTATGAGCTCTGCTGCAGCATGAAGCCATCAGGACCCTTCTCCCGTGGTCAAGCCTGGCTGATACTGATGGGATTTGCTGGGGACAGGTCAGATGGTCCTTCCCTGAAGGTCACTCAAAGCAGCTTTTTGGTTGCATTGAGATTGGGGTTTTTTTTCAGATGTTAAGCTCCTGACAGCTGCAGCACAGGGCTGGGCACTTGCAGGCTCAGTGCAGGAGCAGGAGGGTGAGGAGCCAGGATGGGAGGACCAGAGGCAGTGGCTGGACCAGATCCAAACTTTACTGTTTATTATATTTCAGGCTTGATGGGGTTCTTCAGTCTTGATGGGGCTCTGAGCAACCTGCCCTAGTTTGAGATGTCCCTGCTTATTGTAGGGGGGGTTGGACTAGATGACCTTTGGAGGTCCCTTCCAACCCAAACCATTCTATATGAAAAAATAGCTAAATATTCCAGAAAGGAAATATTCCAGAGGGAAATATCTGAGAAATATGTTAAAAATACAGGAGAGGAAAGCCTGTGCTTGGGTCTGCCTGTAGCTATTGCCAGCATCAATCAGCAACAAGTTGCTGATGATCAATGGATGGTGGTTGGCCCTGACACCCCAGCTCTTGCAAGGGCTTCACATCCTGCCCTTAAATTATTTTGGCCACTATTAAAGGAAAAATAGTAATAATAATCCTCTAGTGTTTACTGGTCCCTGCAGGTGCCTACAAATCCCCAGCAAGCCGTGGCTGCGTCGTCGGCAGCCGTGACCTGAACCTGGAGCCGCGGCGATAAAGGAAGAAATTCCATCAGTTCTTTGGTGTTATTTCTCTTCTTTGAGGCAGACCCGGTTTCATCTCCTCCACCCATCGTTGTGCTTTGGTTCAGAAGGTCTCAGCTGCCTTTGGAGAGGGGGGATGGTTTTTGTGACGTCCCTTTTCCGCCTGTTTAGAGAGTTAATTTAAAGCCGCCAGGTGGGAGCCTGAGGAGACTGTAAATCGGCCCCGCCGTACACAATGCAGAGCGTGCTGGAAGATGAGGAGCAAATTAATTCCTGTCATTCCTGGCTCTTCTGGAAAGTCATTTCCATTTCTGGGTATTATTCTAGGGATGCTGAGATGCCTGGAAGAGGAGTGAGGGAGAGCTCGGCGTTGGGGCTGGGGCATTAAGCAGAGGAGAAGGGGGATGTAGATCCCCCAGGGTGGAAGAGGAGGGGATTTTGGAATTGTGGGGGGGAAGAGTGAAGCAGAGAGAAATTGTGGTGTAAGCATAAGCAGGAGAATTCATAGAATCCTAGAATTGTCAGGGTTGGAAGGGACCTTAATTGTATTTAATTGAAATTTAATTGTAGCATGTTAAATTGATGCATGGAGATGAGAAATTCAGGGTCTTGAGAAGTTCTGGATGTGTCAAAGGAGGGATTGTGCTGCAGGAGTTGATGTGTTGGGGTCACACGTGAAGAGGGGAATGTTGGAGCCTTTTTATTTCGATAGCAGAGCTGAGGTGCTGCTGGGGATGGAGCCATGTGGGTGTCATGGACTTCTACCTAAATGTGAGGCTGGGGCCAGACTCTTGTCAGTGGTGCCCAGGGACAGGACAAGGGGCACCAACTGGAACCCAGGAGGTTCCATGGGAGCAGGAGGAGAAAGTTGTTTGGGGTGAGGGGGTTGGAGCCTGGCCCAGGCTGCCCAGAGAGGTTGTGGAGTCTCCTTGTCTGGAGAGATTCCAAAGGGGCCTGGACACAATGCTGGGCCCCCTGCTCTGGGGGAGCTGCTGGAGCAGGGGGTTGGACCAGATCATCTCCAGAGGTCCCTTCCAACCCCACCATGCTGGGATTCTGGGATTCTGTGACTTGTCCTCGCACAGCCAGAAGCTGGATGGTAGAACATTGAGCTCCATCAGAGCAGGGAAGGCAAAGCTCCATCTGCAATGGGAGGTGATTTCAGGACCCCTGCAGCTCAAGGCTTTGGGTGCTGAAGGTTTCCAGCCATGCTGGGCTGCAATAACCTCCTGAAGGAGCCAATTTGCTTTTTAGGAGTGTGGAATGATGGTGACCAGAGCTGACAGGAGCTGGGTTGGGGGCCAGCAACCCCCATGTCCCAGCATCCACGTGTTGAGCTGCGTTTGCTTCGAGACTCTTTAATTTCTTACTTAGTCATGTTGAACAACATTACAAAAGCAGCTCCCCATTTTATATTTAAGGACCTTTGTCACTGCAGGCAGGCTGTGCTGCAGCACATCTTTTCTCCGGAGTGTTTGTGTGGGTTAGGATATAGTTACTAATTTTCATTTCCCTGTGTATCATATAATCATGAACACTTAGAAGGGGAAAGGCAAGCATGGCCATGGCTAAGCAATTCCATTAATCATGGGCTTCCCGTCCAGCCTCCCGAGCTGGGGTTTACCAACAGGGCTGTCTTCACCTTCCTACGTGCAATAATATATATATTTAGAGGCAATTTTCAGGAGGAGACCTCTGGGATAAGGTGCTGGGGCTCGATTGCATAATAACTGTGCCTTGTTAGCCTTCAGAATATCAGCTTCAGGGATAATTAAGATGCAGTTAGAGCTGCTGAGTGCTGCTCAGGAGATGCAGCACTAAAGCTACCCCTGAACAAAAATATCACTGCCAAGAGTTGTCAGCAACAGGAGATCACAACTGAGGCTTCTTTAACCCTCCCAGCACCGACCTTTGTTCTGGCTCGTGTGGGTCCTTCAGCATCATCGTGCTTTAGAAATCATAGAATTGTCAGGGTTGGAAGGGACCTCAAAGCTCATCCAGTCCCAACCCCCCTGCCATGGGCAGGGACACCTCCCACTCCATCCGTTGCTCACAGCCCCAGCCAGCCTGGCCTTCCAAATGTCCAGGGATGGGGCTTCCAGCCCCTCTCTGGCCAACCTGGGCCAGTGTCTCCCCTCCCTCCTGGGCAACAACTTCTTCCTAACATCTCATCTCAATCTCCCCCCCTCTACTTTTGACCCATTCCCCCCACTCCTACCACTACCCAACAGCCTCAAAAGTCCCTCCCCAGCTTTCTTGGAGCCCCCTTCAGATCCGGGAAGGCCACCAGAAGGTCCCCTGGGAGCCTTCTCTTCTCCAGCCTGAACAACCCCAACTCTCTCAGTGTGTCCTCACAGCAGAGCTGCTCCAGCCTCTGATCATCAGCCATCTGATCATCAATACTCCAGTGTTATTTCACCACAGAAGACAACTCTATGGTGTGGTACAAGAGCTGGCACTGAGATACCTTCACACCTTTGTTTGTTGGTGCTTAGTGGGTCATGATTAGAACTCAGCTGATTTCCAGCACAGATCTGCTCCAGGATCTGATTTAATGCTTGTCACTGGGCTCCTCTTGACTGGTACCTCATGTCCAGGGATGTGCTTGACTTGGGAGAGTGAGAAGGGTTCACAGATCCCCACCTTCCTTGGGCATGGTCACACTAAGACAGGTTTTGAACCCTTGAGGCTCTTTTCCTTCTATATTTTAAGACCCAGTGTCACCTACTCACCCAGAGGTGGGAGATGCTTGAGCTAAGAGGGTTGGGAGCAGCACCATGAGGCACATCCCTCACTGGACATCTCTGTGGGTTCCCAACCAGCCTGGGAAACCCATGGTCCTCTTAAGAGGTGTGTTTTCTTCCCACCTCAGGGCTCTGAAAAGGATATTCATATTTTATTGAGTTTTTCAGGGCAGTGTGGAGAGGGTGCCTGTTCTGAGGTAAAACTCAAGACCTCTGGAGATGCAGAATAGACAACTCCTATTTTGAGCTTCAGATGTCAGGATTTGGTGTTTGCATTTCAAGAACTCTTCAAGTTTGTTTATCCTTTGCATGTAGGTTAAACAAAAACGAAAAGCAAAATTTTTTCAGCCTAAAAACCTTCAAGGCAAACTGAAGTGTTGCATTTTGGGGGTCACTGAGTGGTTTGGGATTGAGCAATAAATATTTTCTTATTGAAGGGAAGGAGACACCAACTTGCTCTGCCAGCCCAGGGGAGATGCTGGGCACAGAGAAGAAGCTAAAATAAATACCTTTTTTCTAAGGAGCTGCTGGTTTTTTGAGCACTTTCAGGGTTTTATCCCAAAGTTATATTTTGAATGGTGTGGGTGCATCCGTGGGTGACCTCCTGATGTGTTTCTGTGCCACAAGATGTGTCTCCCCTCCCTTTAATTTGAGCTGATCCCAGTAGCTGATCTTGAGTATAGGAGCTTGATGTTTTACACTTGTTGAATGCTGGACTTTTGGGCTGATTTTCTGTCCTTTAGAGAGCTGCAGCTCATCTCCTTTTCTGGAGATGGGCCACTGCTAAAATACCCAACTTGAAGCTCTACTACATGCTGAGTTTTGTGCGTTCCCTCTCTCCTCGCTGCAGCTCTTGGAGGTTGAGCCTGATGATTTTGGGAGCAGAGAATCAGAAATTAGCATTGTGATGATGTCTCTTAAAATTCTTTTGCAGAGAGAAAGAGAAGAGAGAAAGAAAAAATCTCCAGCCTTCCCCCAAAAAACCCTCACGGTGCCAAAACCTTTTGGTTGAGCTTCCCTTCACTGCCAGGCTTTGTTATGTTATTTTATTGTTTGCTGGTGAGACCACTCAGATGAAATACCCAGTGTCCACATGGACTTGCATGGACCAGAGGTGAAATGGAGCATCTGAAGCGTTTTGCTGCAAGCCAGCAGCATCTTAGGGGGCTTTGTGCTCTTACTTGCATTTCAAACCTTGAGAGCTACAATCAGCTCCGAGGATGTTTTAATTAAAGATGCTGCCATTAGAGACAAGTGATGTGCAAATCATCCTGTTCCTCCTTGGTGTTCTAAAAAAGCACTAAGCACTTGCCTGGCGAATGCCAGCTCTGCTACACCCCAAAGACTGGCCAAGTGTTTGTGTGCTTGGGCTCTCACCCAACCCTCCTCATGCTTCTTGAGTAATTAACCTTGATAACGTGTCTGCTCATGTCTGTGTGTCTGGACTGGTTTGAAATGTGATCAGCAGCAGGTTGGGTGAAGTCCGTGCTTGATTGCTCTTTCTGCCTCTTCTACAGTTCACTTTCAATTTATTTCTTTTCCCCCGTTTTCCTGGAAAAAAAAGAGGGTTGTGGCAAAAAATGGGATTTTTCTTCAAAGTGTGGGAGACTCGTCAAAACCAGAGATGTTATTACAATGAAAAAAGAGGGGATTTGAGCTGCTTGGGCAGAGGTGTCGCTTGTGCTTGCATGAGTTATGTGAGGGTTTGCTGCAGAAATTACCATAATGCTCCACAACGAGGAGATGCTGCCCTGGATGGGGCAGGTCTGGCTCCCTCTGGAGCTCCACCAGCATCTAAAGCCAGCAGATAGAAGGTCATCTGCCTGCCTGGAAGGGCTTTGCAGATAAGTGAAGGGTTCATACAGTAATTCCACTGGGGCATCAGCAGCACCAGGCAACTCAGTCAGTCTGCAGGTGACACAAAGTTGGGTGGGAGTGTTGAGCTGCTGGAGGGTGGGAGGTTCTACAGAGGGTCTGGCCAGGCTGGATCAATGGGCCAAGGCCAATGGGCTGAGGTTCAAGCAGGCCAAGGCCCTTGGGTCACAACAAGCCCCAGAAGGCTCCAGGCTGGGGCAGAGCAGCTGGAAAGTGCCCAGTGGAAAAGAACCTGGTGAGGTGGCTGGAGATGAGCCCGAGTGTGCCCAGGGGGCCAAGAAGCCACCAGCATCCTGGCTTGTGTCAGCACCAGTGTGGGCAGCAGGAGC
>VYZX01023773.1:58911-88646 GCA_013401335.1 Brachypteracias leptosomus
CCCCAGCCAGCCTGGCCTTCCAAATGTCCAGGGATGGGGCTTCCAGCACCTCTCTGGCCAACCTGGGCCAGTGTCTCCCAACCCTCCTGGGCAACAACTTCTTCCTAACCTCTCATCTCAATCTCCCCACCTCTACTTTTGACCCATTCCCCCCCAGTCCTACCACTACCCAACAGCCTCAAAAGTCCCTCCCCAGCTTTCTTGGAGCCCCCTTCAGATCCTGGAAAGCCACAAGGTCCCCTGGGAGCCTTCTCTTCTCCAGACTGGATGTGCCAGTCATGGGTGGTCTGTGCCAATCTGGGGACCTGCTTGATAGTGGATGGTTGTGGACCACTGATGAACCCAGTGATTGGGATGGGAGCATCTTATAGAGCCCCCAAATCATCCTGTGGCAGAGAGGTTGGAACTGGATGATCTTTAAGGTCCCTTCCACCCCAAACCATTCTGCGATTCTGAATCATACAGTGGTTTGGGTTGGAAGGGACCTTCCAATGTCATCTAGTCCAACCCCCCTACAGTTATCAGGGGCATCTGCAACTTGAGCAGGTTGCTCAGAGCCCCACCAAGCCTGGCCTTGAATGTCTCCAGGGATGGGGCCTCCACCACCTCTGTGGGCAACCTGTTCATTGTCCCACCACCCTCATAGTAAAGAATAGTAAAGAATTCTTCCCCTTCTCTAGTTTAAAACCATCACCCCTTGTCCCATCACTACATGCCCTTGATTCTAGGATTCTCTCCCTGATCCCACAGCTGATGAAGCAGAGGTGGCAAGTCCAGCTCCATCCCTGGAGCCCAAACCACGCAACCTCCCAGGCTTAAAAAACCAACAAAAAAGGCTTCATAAACCATTGTTCTTCTATGGCATAACACAATTGTCTCATGCTGGCAGCTCACTGCTCTTCAAGCTGCCATCCTCACCCTGTCTGCAGCTTCTGGTGTCCCTCTGACATGACCTTCCTCTCTACAGCCCCTCATGGCCATCGTCTGGTTCACTCCAAGTTGAAGATGGTTGTTCTTGGCTTGTGTTTGGCTTTTATGTCCCTGCACTGTGCAGAACCTGCCAGTCTGAGCCCTTCAGAGCTCAGGTCTCAGTCACAGGCTGGAGTTCACCTTCATTTTCATTTCCCCCTTTTTTAGTTAGTAACAAGTCTCATTTAGAAAAAAAAAAAAATTGTGGAGAAGCAAATGGTGTTAGAGCTGGGTCTGTCTTGTGTCCTGGGTTAAATTCAATTATGTGTCTAATTTCCATGCACAGGTCAGTTCAGCTGCTTAATTGAGATGGGTTTGAAGTCGATACTGAAAGTCCAGACCAGAAAGGAGCCAATGGGAAGGGGCCTTCACCAGGGGGTGTGGGGATAGGTGATGGTTTCAAGCTGAAAGAGGGGAGAATTAGAATGGAAATAAGAAGGAAATTCTTCCCTCTGAGGGTGGTGAGACCCTGGCCCAGGTTGCCCAGGGGGGTTGTGGATGCTCCATCCCTGGAGGTGTTCAAGGCCAGGTTGGATGGGGCCTTGAGCAACCTGGTCTAGTGGGAGGTGTCCCTGCCATGGCAGGGAGTTGGAACTGGGTGATCTTTGAGGTCCCTTCCAACCCAAACCGTTCTGTGATGTCCATAATATATCAACTTGTCCACAGTGGTGCTGCCACCCCTGTTGCTTTTAATGATGTAGAAATTTAAAACAAGTTTGCATTTGCTTCTTGAGCCTCTTTTCCTCTGTGGCTTCTTGTAAAAGCTGAGACATCTCCACTGTCTTTAATTTTTTTAATTCCTTGGATTAAATATACCAATTAAATATGCCAACCTTAATATACCCATCTCCTGGGGTGCCCAAACTTCTTTTCTTGTATGGCTCTCTGGGCTGAAACCCACCAGCATCCCACCTTGGCATAATCTGCCACCACGTCTCGTGTCAGGACCATCTTTGGGATCAGCTCTAACATCTCTGTGGGCAGAGGAGCCTTAACAAAAGCCATCTCCACCCTGCCAGGTCCTTTAGATCAACAAATAATCACAGACTAACCCCAGCATGGAGCCTTCAACTTCAGGAGATAAAAACATCCTTCACTCCCCTGCTTCCATTGCAATCTCAGCTCTTTGTGCACTTGGTCACAGCTCATCCTGGTGCATGTCAGAAGGAGGAGGTTGGAGGATTTATTTAGTTCTGCTCATTTTCCACTGGAGGTTTTCCCTGTGTGGGGTTGGCTGGTTCCTCTGCAGTCTGTAATTTGCTTCTACACCAGGTTGGTTATTCAGTGAACAACAAACTCCTGAGCTGCCAGCCCCTGCTCTGCTGATAATAAACCACATTACAAATAATGCAGCTTTGTAGGGCAGCCAAGCAGCCCAGGAGCAAAGGGGAATAACCCCAAGTGATGACTAACAGAATTAAACCATAGGGAAGGAGGAATGACCCGAGTTATTATCTTGCTTTACAGCAGCTTTTAGCATTTCAGACAGCTCTGGTTGCTCTAACCTGCTGCTGCTTTGCTTTTAATTGGTTATTAATTGCTGATCCCTGGAGATGGCTGTTGGTAGGAGCACGGGGCATTTCCTTGCTGGTTGAATTGTCAAGGCAGGTCCCAGTTTGGTTTCACCTCTGATGATCCATCTCTGTTGAGATGTTCCATGTAGTCATCAGTGACCCGGATGAAGGGACCAAGTGGACCCTTCAGCAAGTTGGATGATGATACAGAGCTGGGAGGAGAGGCTGACACAGCAGAGCTGCTGCCATTCAGTGAGACCTGGACAGGCTGAGAGTTGGGTGGAGAGGAACCTTGTGAAGTTCAACCAGGGGAGTAAGGAGCACCCTCATGGCCAAGAAGGCCAATGGCATCCTGGGATGCATTAAGAGCGTGGCCAGCAGGTCGAGGGAGGTTCTTCTCCCCCTCTCCTCTGCCCTGGGGTGGCCCCACCTGGAGCACTGTGTCCAGTTCTGGGCACCCCAGTTCAAAAGAGACAGGGAGCTACTGGAGAGANCTCCTTCTCTGGAGACATTCAAACCCCCCCTGGCCGTGTTCCTGTGTGACCTGCTCTGGGTGACCCTGCTCTGGTGGGGGGGTTGGACTGGATGATCTTTGGAGGTCCCTTCCAACCCCTGTTGTTCTGTGATTCCCCCATATGCTTGGCTCTTTGCAATCCCACACTGCATCACAGAGGGTGCTTGATGTGTTCCCTCTTGTTGAAACCCAAAAGGCTGGGAGATGAGCTTTATCCATGATGGACCCACTGTGGTGGCCAGGACTGGGGCTACAGGGTTTGAGTATTTTACTCTGCAAAACTCTGGCTCCAAGCCCAGCCTTGGACCATGGTGCTGGAGCAGGAGGTGCTCGGGGACAGTCCTTACCCCAGGCATTTGCAGTCACCTCATGTAGGAACATCAGCCTCATAGCAGGGTCAGTTTGAGCCTTTATTTCTCGTGGGTGTAGAATGAAGCGTGGAGAAAGGGATTGCCCTCAATAGGGGTGAAGGCAGGAGCAGGGCAGGTGATCATGGGGAAAACACCACAAACTGGTCTTCTAGGATGAGCTGCTGCTTTGCCTCGTGGCAGCCAGAGCTTTTCCATTGCTGCAGGACCATCTCTGGGCTGTGAAACCCTCCCTGCCCTCCCCTATTAGCTCTTTTTTCCCTCCACTGACTCCCTTCACTGCTTTCTGTATTGACTCAGTGTCTAGGAGAGGTCAGCTGTGAAAGCTGCTGTGATCCACAAGGTGCCAGCTCAGACAAATAATATCTACAGGGCTGACTCCAAGTGCTTGACTTGATTGGGAACAAGTAGCTGCAGAAGCCCCCAGTGGAGCTTAGGAGGCTTTCCAGGATCTGGCAGTGTTTCTAAGAAGTCACCAGGGAGATGTGAAAGTGCAGAGAGCTTCTGGAAGTATTTCTTCCTTCATTGAGAAGGATGGTGGTGGTGAGACCACGTCTGCTCACCCACAATAGCAAATTCAGGTGGGGGAAAAGGAAAAGTGACTGTATTAGAGAGTCACAGAATAGCAGGGATTGGAAGGGACCTCTGGAGATCATCTTGTCCAACCCCTCCTGCCAAAGCAGGGTCACCTAGAGCAGGTTGCACAGGAATGTGTCCAGGTGGCTTTTGAAAGTCTTCAGAGGAGGCTCCACAACCTCTCATTAGAAAGGCAGAGCCTGGGTGGAGCTGTCACACACTGCCCTGGTGAGGCTAAAACTTCAGGAGGTAATTACAGATAGCTGGAGTTACAACAAGTGGTTTGGGAAGGAAAAAGGAAACATCATTTGGGGTAAAATCTCCAGCAAGAAATGCTCCATCTCCCTTTTCCAGAGGGGAGGGGTTTGGGCTGAGGGCTCCTGGGTTCAGCTGCTTTGATGCTCATTTTCCTCCCCTCTTGTTTTTTCTGGGTGTTTGGACAGGCTGCAAACCCCCAGAGACTTGTGGCTTCACTTCAGGATGTTCCTACAGTATTTTCTCTTGGAGTTGCATTTCAAGCATTGATTATTTAAGCCCAAGGTTCATTCTTCATTGCTGTGGTTTCATTGCTCAGCCTGGCACTTGCCTTGTGCAATAGCTCTTGACCTCCAAGTGCAACATCTTCATTTTGACCAGACCCCATTTGGGGCTGAAAAATGGAGTTTCTGCTCCAGCCAAGCATCAATTCCTGTTTGCACCCTTCACAGGCAGGTCCCTGTGTCCCCAGCTTGCTGGCCACCATGGTCCCTATGGCCTGACTCTCAGCAACATTTCTAACCCTATGTGAGCATCATCCTCATGATGCAGCTCTGGGTGTCCCCTCTCCTCCTTGTAGGGTGTTGCTCATGATTTTCCTGCCTAGGAATTTCATGGCTCAACCTAAACCAGGCTGCCCAGGGAGGTGCTGGAGTCACCATCCCTGGAGGGGTTCAAAACCAAGTAGATGTGGCACTTCAGGACATGGTCTAGCGGTCAGGGAGACGTTGGGTTGAAGATTGGACTTGATGATCCTTAGAATCATTGAGGTAGGAAAAGACCCTATGATAAAATCCCCTTTTTATAGGTCTATTTGGTGTTAAAACACTTCTAAAGTGGACTTGATGGCATTTATGAACTGAGCTCTCACTGGTGCTGCTGAGTGAGTGCTGGGTGTGTGGGATATCATCAGGAATAGAAATGGCATCACATAAATTCCTTGAAATGGAGAGAAGGAAAATCTTTATTCAGTGAGCTGCTCAAATGGAGCGCTCCAGAGCTGAGCCTTTTAGGAGCTGGTGTCAAATTAATTACAAAATAAAGCCTCTACCTTGCTGAACGGCTGCTTTCTACGTCTCAGGAGCTCAGTTTTGTTCCTGATCACTGTAGGATTTACCCCTGCAAAGTGAGACATAAAATAAGCCCAGGGAAAGGGGTGTTAAGGGAGTCATGATCCCTGTAATGCCAGGGGCTGATGGGGTGCAGGATTCTGGTCCTGGGGGTTTTCACCAGGGGTGTTTTCTCCTTGAGAAAGTTTTGGGGGTTTTTTTGGTGCTTTCAGTAGTTAGGAGGGCAGGAACCAATGGGTGCTGCTCATGGAAAAGTTAAATAAAAGACAAAAAGAGGGAAGATATAAAGACCTTTCATGTAGTTGCTGTTGGAAGCACTTTCAGGGTCATTTGGATCAGAGGATGCTCCCACCACTGGTGGCATCTGGGCTGCTTCAGAGCAGCTTTGGAACTGACACTGAAGCAAATAGGATCAAAGGCATTGCAGAAAATGCTTGAAAATAAAAATATATCTTTATTTAGAGGTCAGTTGCTCAAAATGTTGCATTACTACAAACCCCAACCTTTGCAGCAGCTGCCAGTGGCTTTTAGAGCAGGTTTTGTCCCACAGATGCTTTTCCCTCCCAATACTGACCTGAGGCAACGTGCTTCTGCCCTTGGATTAAAAGAAGTCTCTCTATGGGTGCTTGGATATCCAACAGTGTGGTTTGTATGGGGGGGGCAGGTAATTGGACCAAGGATTTGGCACTTGGTGCTGAAAGGGTCTTTGTGGAGTGGATAAACCCTCATCTCAGCCTTGAAGCTGGAAGAGGAATCAGGTTTCAGGGGCTGGCAGGTTCTGTTGGAGACAGAGATATATATATACACTTTATATATATATATTCACACACATACATATATATATACACTTGGCAAGTTAATTAAAAGGATATTTTTCTGCTTTAAAACCATGCTGTGTGTGCCTGAATACACTCATTTCCTTGCCTGGGTTATGAATATCTTCTGAGGTTATTACAAGCTAGAAACAACTGAAATGAGCCACGTTGGCTTTGTTTTCATGTCTGCTCAGCCCCAGGTTCCAGATCTGGGACAGGTTGCCCAGAGAGGGGGCGGAGGCCCCATCCCTGGAGGCATTTAAGGTCAGGCTTGCTGGGGCTCTGAGCAACCTGCCCTAGGTAGAGATGTCCCTGCTGGGGTAGGGTGGTTGGACTGGATGACCTTTGGAGGCCCCTTCCAACCCAAACCATTCTATGATCTCTGGCTCACGGATGCTCCAGAGAGCTGGGGGTTGGTGTGTATCAAGCAAAAGTTTAATTGCACTTTTTCTTACCTTCCAGAGCTCGGGTCTGTCTCTACTAGTGCCAGGGCCATGTCCCCTCTGCCCCAGGTAGCAGGAGGTGCACAGTTGGAGTATTTTTTTTCCTTAAAACAAAGGATATAGATATAAATCTGGGATGATCTGAGAAACTGTGTTTGCCCATAAAGAACTTTCAGTCCCCCTTGAGTGTGAAACATGCTGTAAAAATGTAAAAAAGGGGGCACCAGACACCTGAGCCCTTTGCCAGTGAGTAAATAGACCTCAGGCTGTAGCAGACCACGAAGAGGCTCTTTGGAGCTCTCTGCCAAACATACCTGAGCGTGGTTTGAAGGGGGGATGGGGACAGGCTCCCCTGTGCCCTGTTACACCTGCACTTGCTGTGATGAAGGGATCTCCTTCCCTTTCTCCTGCCTGGCTGCCTTTCATGCTCACATTTGCAAATCACAGCGTCCCTGTCCCGGGGTTTGGAGACCTCCTCAGGCAAAGCAACGAGTGTCACTATAATTAACCTGAAATTCCACGCACATCAGGATCTCTTGGGGAGGTTTGGAGTTGAATGAAGAGTTAAAGGATAAAAAAAAAAGTCTTGCCTTTGGACTAATTGGGCTTTTATCCATTATCAGTGACACGGCAGGATTGCCCCAGCCCTGGGTGGGATGCAGCTCACGCCTGGCTGGAGCTTCATGTCTTGCACTAAATACCATGTAGCTGCTGCTCAGCTGGGGGATGTGTGCAGCAAATCCTTTAGCAGAGCCCAGGTGATGGGAGGAGATGGGGTTTGGCTCTGTCTGCCTGGTCTTGGGGCTTTGATTGAGGTTTTTGGAGGTAGTCCCACCATGGTTCTGCATCTCCTCCCCTTCCTGGGACAGCAAGGGGCTGCTTGGAGTGGTGACTGGACAAGAAAAATAAGCAGCAGCTATAAAATCTCTCACTGAATTCTCTAATTCAGCAGTAATTTAAATTATAGGGCTAGCTGAGGTTGATCCTGTAGCCAAAGGCTGCTCAAGGTGCTGGTGCTGAGGCTGTGGATCAGGTGCTTGGGGGAGGTTTGGGAATACAGAGCACAGAATAATTTTGTTGCTGATTTTCTTTATTTTAATCTCCCCTGGAAATATTCCCCTCCTTTTCATCCAGCCTTTATAGGGCTGCCTCCAAAGCTGTCCTGCACTGAACATGCTGTGACCAGCAGAGCCTGGTGTTGCTGCTTGCCTGATTGCATCCTAGATCTATTCAATCCCATGAAAAGAGCAGAAAGATTGGGCCTCCTGGAGACAGGCAACTGAGGCTGTGGTTACTCCATCTCCTTTTGCAGTAAATTCACTCTCAATTTCAAGCACAGGGCTTTTTATCCCTTGCTATAAAGCAGTGGCTGAGTAGAGCTGTGCCTCTCGTCCCTTGGGGTTTGTGTGGATGGATCCATCCTGGGGAAATAGATGCTTGAATCCTGCCCATCATCAGCATTAGGCTTAAATGTATCTCTGTTTGTGTCCATCTGTATCTTCCTCTCTGCTTTGACCTTCTCCACTGATTGGAGGAGTCCAGGTGGTCCTGGGGCTTCAATCAAGTTGTTTGGAGTTCCTCAAATCCCACCATGGGTTCATGCATCTTGTGGGAGGCAGAATTTAGGAGGGATAAAATCCACTTTAGATGTTATTTTCCTATTTTCCATGCCATAAGGGACCATTTGTTTTGCAGCTGTCCTTGGGTGTGATCTAGTTCCATTTGGGGATGGACCTGCTGACATCTTACTGGAGGTGATGCTGCTTCATTCTCTGTATCTCCAGATGATGAGGTGCTACATTTCCATAGTGTTTTCACTTGGTAGGGAGCAGGGAGGTGAAATACGATGGGATCAGATGTGCTCCATCCTGGGAGGGGGCACAGAGGTGGCTCTGGTCCCTGGTTGAATGGAGCATCTCTCATATGAAGACAGGCTGAGAGAGTTGGGGCTGTTCAGCCTGGAGAAGAGAAGGCTCCAGGGGGACCTTAGAGTGACCTTCCAGGACCTGAAGTTGACTTTCAGGAAGGCAGGGGAATGTCTATTCAAAAGGGTTTGTAATGATAGGACCAGGAGTGATGGTTTTAAGCTGGGAAAGGAGAGATTTAGGCTGGATATTAGGAAAACGTTCTTTAATCTGAGGGTGATAGATGAGTGGAATGGGCTGCCCAGAGAGGGGGTGGAGGCCCCATCCCTGGAGTCCTTCAAGGTCAGGCTTGCTGGGGCTCTGAGCAGCCTGCCCTAGGTAGAGATGTCCCTGCTGGTGTAGGGAGGTTGGAGCAGATGAGCTCTGGAGGTCCCTTCCAGCCTTAAACATCCTATGAACGCAGCAGCCACCTCCTGTGAGATGATACTTGGAGGTTGTCTTGCTCGTTGCGTGGCTGGTGTGTTGGAAGTGAGAGTGTTTTACTTAATTAGAGGCCAGATTCAGCTCGTTCCCATCTGTAGGGGAACTCCCGCTGCCAGTGTCTGAGTGGTATAAATCCGGCTACGCTGCGATTCCTGCGCTCTCCTGTTGCTGTGAGTTCCCAGCACCTCCCAGGCTGGGTGCAGGTGTCCTCACATGCTCCTGGGGAACCAGGCTCTGCCACTCATAGAATCATAGAATGTTTGAGGCTGGAAGGGACCTCCAGAGCTCATCTGGTCCAACCTCCCTACACCAGCAGGGACATCTCGACCTAGGGACGGCTGCTCAGCGCCCCCTCNCTGTGTGCAGCCAATGGATGAAAGGAGGACACCACCCATACAACCCCTCCAAAGTTCACTCTTCCATGTGTTGTAGCCATCACAAGGAAGCTGAAGAGAGTGCTTTGTGCTAACTCCTGAGCTTCTCCACCTAAAGTGCCTGGAAGTGCATTATGGAAATATCTTTTTCAATTGACTGTAGGGAAAACTTAAGAGCCTAAATGCTGCTGCTCTGAGATGGTTTTATGCCAGCAAAACCCTGCAGTGCAAATCCCTTGGTGGGGAAAGGACATGACACCATCACCTGACCCCATGGCCATTCACACTGACCATGGTGACCAAGCTGGGTCCTGAGCCCCACCCCAAGCCCTGTGCTGGTTGGGGGTGGGTTTTGCTTCTTCTCATGCTCCAAATATTTCACTGCAGGCAGAAGTTGTAACACTCAGGGCTGTGAGGAGTGAAAAGCTCCTGGGGCTTGAAGCTCAGAGAAGGGCTGGTTTCAGTACAATGTTTAGAACTTGCCTCCTCTGCCTGAGGAGCAGGGAGCAGTTGCTGCTTTTCCCTCACAGAAGGTGTGAGCTGAAGTTGTCCCGTTGGGAGTATTTGGAGCTGTTTGTCCTTCTGATGAGGCTGATTCCTCCCTTCCTGCACCAGCTCTGCAGGAGGGCTGGGCCTAAAGGCAGGGAATGGCCTGAAAAGCTCCAGATGTGAGAACAATTCTATAGCAAGGAGTAAATGCTCCTGGTGTTGCCTTGGGAGGAACCGTCCTGCAAATTCTCAGCATCCCAGGAGGGTGTGGAGGGGCTGAAGGCCATGGGTGAGGTGTCTCCAGCCTGTCTCACCCTGGATTAGCCTGGAAAAAAGGAGACTGAGGGGTGACCTCAGGAATGGTGATAAATAGGTAAAGGGAGAGTGTCAGGAGGATGGAGCCAGGCTCTGCTCAGGGACAGCCAGTGATAGGACAAGGGGCAATGGGGACAAGCTGGAACAGAGGAGGTTCCACATCAATAGGAGAAGCAACTTCATGGGGAGGGTGCCAGAGCCTGGCCCAGGCTGCCCAGGGAGGTTGTGGAGTCTCCTTCTCTGGAGACATTCAAACCCCCCCTGGCCGTGTTCCTGTGTGACCTGCTCTGGGTGACCCTGCTCCAGCAGGGGGTTGGACTGGATGATCTTTGGAGGTCCCTTCCATCCCTCACACTCTGTGATTCTGTGGATGACCAGGATGCCCCAGCTCATGAGTATTTCCCCATCCTACCTTTGGCTGGGTGGTTTTAAGGTGCATTCTAGGCTTGCAGATGATCTATCAGCATTTTCTGGAGAGCTCACTTGGTGCATGGTATCTTTCCTGAACTGCAGGAGTTTGGGTTTGACGCTGGCATTTCAAGTCAAGATGTTTTATTCACCACAGAACCTGCACGAATATCTTCACGTGGATGGACAGAGGTTGGACTTGAAGATCCTAGAGGTCTTTTCCAACCTAAATGCTTCTATGGGTGCTGGTGAGTCCATGGACTCACTCTCAAGGTATTTTTGGCAGGGTCATGGAGCAACATTGTCCTTGTCAGTCCCAGAGCTGCAGCTGCTGCTGGGCTGAAGACAGAGGGTAATGAAGAACAATTCATTAAATGAAGCAGTGGGGAGAGGCTGGGAAGACAGATTGTAATTATTCTCCAAATGACTCCTGGCCTTCAAGCCCTTTGCTGGCACCTGTTAAAAGGCTCCAGGGCTCCTACTGCTGGGATGCACAGAGCTCCTCCACAGGTCACTGCTGGTGGAGGGGCAGCCTTGGTGGCCATGGAGGAGGGATGCAGCACACTGTCACTGTCCTCTTTCCACACCATCTGCTGCTTCCTGAGGGCATCATCCAGGTGGCTGTCTTGTCTGACCTCGTTCAACCCCAGTCTGGTGATATCATGGTCACCACCTGACCTGTCTCAGGCTCTTGACCTCATTTTGCCTGCCTGGGATATGTCCACATGCTGAGTGGCCTCACACTTGTGCTGGGACATTAGATTTTCATAAGATGAGAAAACTCTGTCCAAAAAACCCACTTTCTCCTCTCCAAAAAAGCCCCAAACCAGTAAAAAGTAGAGGAGGATGTTTTGTGTAAGGTCACTAAAGGACTGGTGGATCTGCAGCTGGGTTGGGGCAATCCCAAGTGCTGATACAGGCTGGGCAGGGACTGGCTGGAGAGCAGCCCTGGAGAAAAGGACTTGGGGGTACTCATGGATGAGAAGCTCAACATGAGCCATCAGTGGACACTTGCAGCCCAGAAAGCCGATGGGATCCTGGGCTGCATCAAGAGCAGCGTGGCCAGCAGGGCAGGGAGGGGATTCTCCCCCTCTACTGCACCCTCCTGAGACCCCACCTGGAGCTCTGGGTCCAGTTCTGGAGCCCCCAGCACAAGAAAGATCTGGAGGTGCTGGAATGTGTCCAGAGAAGGGCCACGAGGATGGTCAGAGGCTGGAGCAGCTCTGCTGTGAGCACAGACTGAGAGAGTTGGGGTTGTTCAGTGTGGAGAAGAGAAGGCTCCCAGGGGACCTTCTGGTGGCCTTCCAGGATCTGAAGGGGCTCCAAGAAAGCTGGGGAGGGACTTTTGAGGCTGTTGGGTAGTGGTAGGAGTGGGGGGAATGGGTCAAAAGTAGAGGTGGGGAGATTGAGATGAGACGTTAGGAAGAAGTTGTTGCCCAGGAGGGTGGGGAGACACTGGCCCAGGTTGGGCAGAGAGGTGCTGGAAGCCCCATCCCTGGACATTTGGAAGGCCAGGCTGGCTGGGGCTGTGAGCAACTGCTGGAGTGGGAGGTGTCCCTGCCATGGCAGGGGGGTTGGAACTGGATGATCTTTGAGGTCCCTTCCAACCCTGACAGTTCTATGATTCTCTGGTGTTCTACAGACAGTCCTAGGGAATGAAGAGCTGTTCACGGGTTAACTGGTGTCCACGTGGGAGATGAACATGCAGATATTGTTTGTTACAATTAAATTACTATCTGATGGAACAGAGCTCGTGTTGCATTGTTCTGCACCAGTTTATCTGTGGAACTAATTAGGGCTTGATGGGATCAGAGAGAGGATGCCCCTTTCCTCAGTGGATGGGCCAACATAATTCTCAAATATTTGGAGCTTCACCATTAGAGTTTACTCATTTGCTGCCAGAATATTAGTGCTATATTTCTTTCCAAATACCCACTCCACCAGTGCTAAATTGCAGTGATGGCTCTGGGGGTGATTTATGGCAGCGATAAGGACCCTCTGTAAGTACTCACTGTTCAGACAAACCACCAATAGAGCATTACCAGGAGTCCTTGATGGCACAAGAGAGAAGGAAATGACAATATCTCTTGATATTGTGAATTAAGTGTCGTGCCTCTGGGATAGTGCTGCTGGAGTTCAGCTGTTCTGCAAGGGTAGGAAGAGCAGTGGGTCCAGAGCAGGCCATGAAGGTGATCTGAGGGCTGGAGCATCTCTCCTACAAGGACAGGCTGGGGTGGTTCAGCCTGGAGAAGAGAAGGTGCCAGGGAGACCTTATTGCAGCCTTCCAGTATCTGAAGGGGCTACAAGAAAGCTGGGGAGGGACTTTTTAAGGGCTTGTAGTGATAGGACAAGGGGTAATGGGTTCAGACTGGAAGAGGGGAGATTTGGATTGGAAACTAGAAGGAAATTCGTCACTGTGAGGGTGAGGAGACCCTGGCCCAGGTTGCCGGGGGGGGTTGTGGATGCTCCATCCCTGGAGGTGTTCAAGGCCAGGTTGGATGACTCTTTGAGCAACCCAGTCAAGTGGGAGGTGTCCCTGCCATGGCAGGGGGGTTGGAGCTGGATGATCTTTGAGGTCCCTTCCAACCCAAACCGTCTTACGATTCTATGAATTGTGGCCCACTGGGTGACATTTAATGCCATCCTATAAAATAAAACAAATTAAAAAGGGAGTTGGTCCTATCTGGTGGCAATACCTGGTTTGGAAGGTGGAGATCTGTGCATTAGGGTGTTGTGTAGCAGCTTGGCCATGGTAGATTAGTACTTTAGGGATGCTGGATGCTGCTAGTTTGTAGAATAAAGAACGTTAATGGCAGCACAGGACTATCTGAGCCTCGGGTGGTGCCCAGGACCTCCATAACATCTTATTTCCAAGCAGCACCAGAGCTGCCATCCCTGCTGTTCCCACCCAGCCGTGCGACAGCCGTGCCCAGGGGGGCGTGGGCAGACATCACACTGGATGTCTTGCAAGGAAACATCCCCCTCCCTTGCCTTGCAGAGCTGCTTGACAAGCCCCAGTGGGATATCTCAGTTGTGGAGGCCGAAAGGAAAACCCTGTCCTTGTAAACACATCCCTGACAACTTTTATGGCTCTGCTTTCCGGAGCTCCAGCCCCATTACTCTTCTCCGGTGCAAGATTAAAGCTGACACCATGAAGGATGAGGAGTATTTTGCTTGGCTGACATGCTCCTGGGCCAGCTTTCCAATAACACAAACCAAACATGGATTTAAAGAGGTATCTGGGGCTGCACTTTGAGGAGGAGAAGGTACCAAAGCGTGTCATCTATGTGCATTTCCCCTCCTGGTTTATATGACTGTTTGAAGGATCCATGCTGTGCCTTGTGTCTCCTGAGGCTGACAGAGATGTCACCTTTTTAATACAAATTCTGTGAGGTTTCTGTATTCCCCCCCATGTCTTTGTTGGACTGAGATATAGAATTGTGCTGGGTTGGGCTGGGATAAAGTGATTTTCTTCAGAGTAGCTGGTGTGGGGCTCTGGTTTGGGTTTGTGCTGGTAACTCATGTTTTCATTATTGCTGCTCAGGGGTTACACAGAGTCAAGACACTTTCTGCTCCTTACCCCACCAGGGGTGCAGTAGAAGTTAGGAGGGGACAGGGCCAGGACAGCTGACCCTGAGTGACCAAAGGGATACCCCAGCCCATACAATGTAAAGCTGGGGGAAGAAGAAAGGGGAGGGGGATGTCTGGAGTGATGGTGTTTGTCTTCCCAAGTCACCATTCCACATGCTGGAGCCTGGCTCTCCTGGAGGTGCTGGACAACTGCCTGTGATGGGACATGGGGAATGGAGTCCTTATTTTGCTTCTCTTGCATGTGCAGCTTTTGCTTTACCTGTTAAACTGCCTTTATCTCAACCCACGAGTTTTTTTTACTCCTCCCATTCTCTCCCCCATCCCACCAGGAGGGAGTGAGGGGCTGCGTGGGGCTGAGTTGTCTGTAGGGATTAAACCATGACCATCATCCCCTGATGAAAGGGTGCCCTGGTGAGGCTTCCATCCCTGTCTGTGTGGGCCAGGGACCTGATTCCCTCTTTCCTTCTGTGCTCCCATGTGGAAGGGAGCTGAAGTCCCTTCTGCTGCGAGTTCCCTCCTTACCAAGCTGTCATCCCAGCCTTGTTCTCCTCTGCAAAGAGATCCCCCTGGGATTTGACGCTTCAGGAACCTGTTTATTGTGGGCATCCGTCGTGATTTGCTCTTTGCAGCCACCAGTTCACTCTCAATAATGTCCCCCTGCCTCCTGCCAGGCTGGGAACAAATGGACCATCGTGATGTGCTCGCATGGAGCCAACTGGACCATGCTGTTCCTCACACCTCCAGTGAAATAATGACATGGCTCAGTGCCACCCTCAGCTCAGCAGGTGCCACGGGAGAGCTGGGAGCTATGGGAATGTATCACTCTGCCAGAAACTCAGAAATAAGGTCTCCTTCCCTCCTAAGCAGGATCTTTTTCCCCATCATCTTGTGCGTTCCTGCCCAAAGCCATCTCGAGTCTCCCCGGGCACATTCAGCTTCATCTTCCCCTTCTCCTGGACCTGTCTGGAAGCTCCTTTTGTTTGCTTTTTCTGCTCTGTTGTTTATGATACTATTGGACGTGGCTTGATAGGATGTCTCTGAACCCTTGTGTGTGACAACTGTGGAGAAGATGATTGGGAGGATGCTAATTTGCACTCTATTCAATGGCTGGTACCTTAATCCAGCAACTAATGTCTTGCCTTGCCACTGAGCCCCAGCCTCAGTCCTTGTCTGGATTTAGAAAAGTAATTTACAGCCTTCAAATTATTGCTTTTACCATCATTTTTGCTCCATATTGAAAGGATAATTTATCAGCAGAGAGGCTTGTCCTGGCTGGGCTGGATGTAAACTGTGAAATACCTTTTTCTCTGAGACTCCAGTCAGGCTTATGTTTGAGTATCATTCAAGGTCAGGCTTGATGGGGCTCTGGGCAACCTGCCCTAGTTGGAGATGTCCCTGCTTATTGCAGGGGGGTTGGACTCAATCTTTAGGGGTCCCTTCCAACTCAAACCATTCTGTAGTTCAATCAGTCTTTTTAGGACTGTTGGTTTGACACACAGCAGGACACACGTGGATGTCTGAGAGCTCTGGGTGATGGTGTCTTCTTTGTACATGGAGATACCCGTGCTCTGCTTTTTAATGTCACCTTTTTCCCTTTCCATGCTGAAGAGGGACTCAGTGTGTCACTCAAACACAATTGCACAGATTTGGAGCATTTTTACCTTTGTACTTACACGAGGATTTTCAGAGGAGCTGTCAAAAGTGACCAACGAGCCATCAAAGAAACAAATTGGTGTTTTTGTAGCCTGCTCTGGAGGTACATGTTTGTATTTTTGTTTCTGGCTTGTGTTGGGCCTTCTCTTTATTGCAAGTTAAAACATGACCAGCAGCAAGAATTCCTTTTTCACAGAATCACAGAACATCAGGGGTTGGAAGGGACCTCCAAAGATCATCCAGTCCAACCCCCCCACCAGAGCAGGATCACCCAGAGCAGGTCACACAGGAACACGGCCAGGGGGGGTTTGAATGTCTCCAGAGAAGGAGACTCCACAACCTCCCTGGGCAGCCTGGGCCAGGCTCTGGCACCCTCACCATGAACAAGTTTCTTCTCCTATTGATGTGGAACCTCCTCTGGTCCAGCTTGTCCCCATTGCCCCTTGTCCTATCCCTGGCTGTCCCTGAGCAGAGCCTGGCTCCATCCTCCTGACACTCTCCCTTTACCTATTTATCACCATTCCTGAGGTCACCCCTCAGTCTCCTCTTCTCCAAGCTAAAGAGCCCCAGCTCCCTCAGCCTTTCCTCACCAGGGAGATGTTCCACTCCCTTCAGCATCTCTGTGGCTCTGGGCTGGACTCTCTCCAGCAGTTCCGTGTCCTTCTTGAGCTGTGGGGCCCAGAACTGGCCAGAGAGCAGGAGCAGGCTGGATGGAATATGTTTTCTGGGATGTTGAGAGGTGGTACCTAGAGGTGAGGCTGCTGTTACATGGGGCATGTTGTGTATAGTAGGGTGGTGACTGCTGGGACTAGTGCAGGACCTAGCAAGGGGTCTTCCAGGAGTCTTCCTCAGGGGGTTGGTTCTAGGGAGGTCTGTAGCTGCAGTGAGCAGGGTGACTTTCTTCTCTTCCTTTCCTTCTTCCTTACCCTTTTTTTTGGTCTTTTTTGTTTCTGTGCTGTATTTGTGACTCCTTTCTGCCTGCGAGCAGGGCTGAGCCTAAAGGTTGCCTGAAGGCATCTCTAGTCCCTTCTTGAGCATTGGTTCACAGCTGCCTTTCCCATAGGGTTCCTGCAAGCAACCTTGTCCTGCAGAGAAGACTCTCATTTCTTCATCCTCACTTTATTCTCCTTGATTTTCAGCTCTTCTGCTGTCAGGTCTTGGTCCTTGTAGCCCTGGTGGTGCTCTTCCAGGGAGGGCTGCTGGAGATGAGCAGCTTGCAGCCAGCTCAGACCCTGAGTGGAGGCATCTGCATGAGGTTCAGTTGGGTCAGGAGTGTGCTTTGGGAGTGAATCTCCCAATTGCCTTCACTTACTGTGCTTTGGTTTGTGTTGAGGAGCTGTCTTGGAGCACTTGAGTTCAAGTGCTTGTGAAGGAAACTAAGTGGAAGGATGTGCTCCAGCCTAGATGGGCACCCAGGGCATGGAATTGGGCTCAAGCTGGTCCAGAGGAATAAAAAACCCTGAATCAAGCCTCCTCCTCCCTAGCTATTTGCTTTATAGGTCTTCTCCTGGACCATGCTGTTTGATGTTTTGTGGCCTTCCAGGATCTGAAAGGGGCTCCAAGAAAGCTGGGGAGGGACTTTTGAGGCTGTTGGGTAGTGGTAGGACTGGGGGGAATGGGTCAAAAGTAGAGGTGGGGAGATTGAGATGAGAGGGTAGGAAGAAGTTGTTGCCCAGGAGGGGGGGGAGACACTGGCCCAGGTTGGCCAGAGAGGAGCTGGAAGCCCCATACCTGGACATTTGGAAGGCCAGGCTGGCTGGGGCTGTGAGCAACTGCTGGAGTGGGAGGTGTCCCTACCATGGCAGGGGGGTTGGAACTGGATGATCTTTGAGGTCCCTTCCAACCCTGACAATTCTATGATTCTATGATACCCTTGCTGATCTCCTCTGAGCACTGGTTCTTTGTTAAGCCACTAAGCCTGGTGACCCCACCTCAGAATTTTCCTGCTGTTTGCTGGCTCTGGGTGCTTCAGCAAAGGTGCCTCTTTCCTTGTTAGGACAAGTGTTGATGTTCTCCATCATATCACAGTCATGGCTCTGATGGTTCTGGCTGTAGGAAGCTGTGAGCAACTGGTTTGCAGAGATGAAAGGGTGGGTACACACCAGAAGCCTCACTGAGGATCTGTGCTTGGTGGTGGCCCTGAAGAGCAGCACGAAATCATCAGGCTTCCTTGGAAATGTTTCTTTGCAGAGTCCTAGGAGCAGATGCTGCCAGCAGCACCTGGATTTAAGCTGTGTCTCAGTTGGTCCCTGGGGCTTGCTGCTGCTCAGGAGCAGATGTGGGGCTGGGAAGCAGCTGCATTTCTTCCATACACGTGTCTACACATCCCAGGTTGATTGTGGCTGGACAGATTTCCCATCTTCTTGTGCAAGAGAAACATCTGCCAGGGTTGTGGCAGATGAGCTCTTGACCATGGCCAGCAGCGTGTCATGGACTTCAACAGTTGCTTGCTGGGGGGTGGAGGAAGGTCTCTTCCTTCTCAAGTCACCACTTGATTCCTTTTCCTGGGCTTGGGGTCCCAGACATGCAGCTGGAGGGAGCCTCAGGCCCCTGTCACTTCACATCATGCTTGGTGGGGAAACGTGAAGGTTTTACATTTAACTTTTACAGCTGCAAAGGGCTCTGTAAAAAGCCCCATAAAATTCCCAGGATTTCTTTGGCCCTGGGTACATCCCAGTAATAGAATCATGGAATTGTCAGGGTTGGAAGGGACCTTAAAGATCATCCAGTCCCAACCCCCCTGCCATGGGCAGGGACACCTCCCACTACAGCAGTTGCTCACAGCCCCAGCCAGCCTGGCCTTCCAAATGTCCAGGGATGGGGCTTCCAGCACCTCTCTGGCCAACCTGGGCCAGTGTCTCCCCACCCTCCTGGGCAACAACTTCTTCCTAACCTCTCATCTCAATCAATCCTTACTGAACATTCTCAGTCCCTCTCCACAGAATCTTGCCTGTTTTCCCCTGACTTTCACTGATCCAGGTTTTCTCCGTGGTGTGTTTTAAACCCTCCTAATTAGAAATCTTTGACTTCTGCCTTCCAAGCCTATCTGGCCAAGCCCATGGAGGAGGCCCTGGCTGCTGCCACAGGCTCACTGTTGTTCAGCTTATCTTGCCAGCTTGGATGGTTTAATAGGTCAGTCAAGTATTAAAATGGGATTTTCACTTGGATATAAAATCTTTTTAAAGGGCATTTATTTTTTTTTTTGTATTCTCTGCATCCTTTTGCCTCCAGTGGGAGGTTTGAGGCTTCATAGTTCTCTTTTTTCACCCTCTTCCCCGATGCTGTGATTCTAAGTCATCTGTCAATATTTGAGGGGAATAAATTGCTGGTGACTCCAGCTTCTGTTGGGTTTTATGAATCATCTCGGGGTCGGATGATCTCAGCAGCTGCGTTAGCCACACGTGGGTCCTGCTGGGCTGGAGCCAGCACTGCTGGGCTGGTTGGCACTGGGCTCCTCTCGCCCTGAATAGTCATTACTGGGGTTTGCTGGGTGATGGCAAACCCTGGACTCTGGAGCTGTGGACCAGCAGAGGGTCTCCAAGATGACTCGTGCCCCCCGTTTCATCCTGGTGGTTGTTAGAAGTCACCATGTGCTATGGTTGGGGTGTTTCTAAATTTCTGTGAGCCACTTTATCCTCTTGTCCTATAGGAAGACGTTCCCCTTGTCAGCCATGGCAAGGTGTAGGGGGGACTTGGTGTGCTTTAATCTTTGGGTTTTAATATGTTGTCCCAGTTCAGGGCAATGTTGAGCACAGGACCATCAATGCTCAAGACAATCAATGCCACCATGATCAAAGATGTGACATCTCTGCTGTCCCACCAAGAGCCACCCCACTTGGAAACTCGTGTCAGCCCCTCTTTGCAGAGCTGGTGGTGGCCTGGAAGCCCCACCTGGGCTTTGCCCTGAGTTTCTTTCAAGAGACAGCACAAAAAGACTTAAGAGCAAAAGAGAAGGTTCTGGGGGGACCTTAGAGTGACCTTCCAGGACCTGAAGGGGCTACAGGAAGGCAGGGGAAGGTCTAGTCAAAGGGTTTGTAATGACAGGACCAGCAGTGATGGTTTTAAGCTGGGAAAGGAGAGATTTAGACTGGAGATTAGAAAAATGTTCTTTAATGTGAGGGTGATAGATGAGTGGAAGGGGCTGCCCAGAGAGGGGGTGGAGGCCCCATCCCTGGAGTCCTTCAAGGTCAGGCTTGCTGGGGCTCTGAGCAGCCTGCCCTAGGTAGAGATGTCCCTGCTGGTGTGGGGAGGTTGGACCAGATGAGCTCTGGAGGTCCCTTCCAGCCTCAAACATTCTCTGATTCTATGGTTAAAAGCGATGGAAGAAATCTTTCCTCATTTGCCCAAGTGTTTATAACCCTCCTTATTTGCCAAGGAGTGGTAGAGGGAGGAATTCATGGGATGTATCTTTTGTGTTGGGGAGCACAGGTATCGTCCACCCTGCTCCCTTTGGGTGGAGAGCAGTGGGTGTGAGCTGAGCCTACAGGGGCTGATGTTCAGCAGATGGATGAGCTTGGAGTGAGTGTGAGCTTCAGTGCCGGCGTTTCCACCCCTGGGGGATGAAGCCACCTCTGGGTCTGCAGCCATGAGCTTGCAGGGGTGGTGGACCAAGGTGCCTCACACAAAACCTGGGAATTGTGTCGTATTTTGAGCTCAAACACGTGTACATGTGTTCTCAGGGTCTTGACATGACTCTGGTGAGCTGCTGAAGACATTTGTTGGTGGCCATAAATCAGCTTTCCACTCCTCTCGCCCATCTTTTATTATCTGTAAGGAGAACATGATGCACTAAATGGGAGAAGGGGACCTTGTGGCCTTCCAGGATCTGAAGGGGGCTCCCAGAAAGCTGGGGAGGGACTTTAGAGGCTGGTGGGTAGTGGTAGGACTGGGGGGAATGGGTCCAAACTAGAGGTGGGGAGATTGAGATGAGAGGTTAGGAAGAAGTTGTTGCCCAGGAGGGTGGGGAGACACTGGCCCCGGTTGAGCAGAGAGGTGCTGGAAGCCCCATCCCTGGACATTTGGAAGGCCAGGCTGGCTGGGGCTGTGAGCAACTGCTGTAGTGGGAGGTGTCCCTGCCCATGGCAGGGGGGTTGGAACTGGATGAGCTTTAAGGTCCCTTCCAACCCTGACAATTCCATGATTCTATGGAATGATTAAACCAGATTAGATTTATCTGCAGCCATTCCCCTCCGAGCTGCAGTGTGTGGCCATCTCCCACCTGCCTTCGGGTGGGGAGAGGTGTTGATGACATGGGAAATGTGATGTTATTTCTCTCTTCTGTCCTTGCAGGTGTTTACAAAATATGGGAAATGCTACATGTTTAACTCAGGAGAAGAAGGACGGCCCCTTCTTACCACGGTGAAGGGTGGGACAGGCAATGGGCTGGAAATCATGCTGGACATACAGCAGGATGAATATTTGCCAATATGGGGAGAAACAGGTAAGACCTTCTTTTTCCTTCTTCAAACATGCCTGTACTGGTGATTTTTTTGGGAAGACCATCTCATCCTCTCCCATCCTACCCAGCCAGTGTCTAAACCAGCTCTTGAAAGCAAGAGGAGCTCAGTCTGTGCAGAAATTAGTTCCTTTTCTTCTTGGTGTCTGTGGCTGCCAGTTGGGGCCAGTTTTTCTATAGTTCAGCTGGACTTGGGTATCTCAACACCCAAGTTTGGGATGCCAAACAGGAGTGTCATTGCCTGTCTTGGGATGAGGACGGGCACTTGGTGGGTGATGAGAGGTGTGGTGTCTCCTTCAGGTTCTCCAGCATATTCCTCTTCCCTAGAAAGGTGTTTTGGGGAGGCCATGTTCAAGGTGGACCTCCAGCTGCTGTCTTTATTTTCCTCTTCGTTGAAATGTGGGGACATTTGTCGCCCCTGATTGTTGTCTTTGGGTGGGTTAGTGCTGCCTGGGTGGACCAAGGGCTCCAATCACCATCCTTGGAGCATTTGGGATGGATGATGTCTATCCCCGAACATCTCCCTGGTGATCGAGCATCTTCTGAAGAGCCAACGTGCTGCACTGCAGTCCCCTAGCACCTGGGCAGAAGGTGTTGACCAGAAAGGCTGGAGCTTTGTGCAGTCTCCTGGGTTGGGACAGCAGGACTTGGAGTGGACATGGAAAAGCTGCCTCCTGTAAGGGCAGCTCAACAGCTTCCATCATCCCACAGAGATGCTGAAGGGAGTGGAACATCTCCCTGGTGAGGCAAGGCTGAGGGAGCTGGGGCTCTTTAGCTTGGAGAAGAGGAGACTGAGGGGTCACCTCAGGAATGGTGATAAATAGGTAAAGGGAGAGTGTCAGGAGGATGGAGCCAGGCTCTGCTCAGGGACATCCAGTGATAGGACAAGGGACAATGGGTGTGAGCTGGACCAGAGGAGGTTCCACATCAATAGGAGAAGAAACTTCTTCGTGGTGAGGGTGCCAGAGCCTGGCCCAGGCTGCCCAGGGAGGTTGTGGAGTCTCCTTCTCTGGAGACATTCAAAGCCCCCCTGGCCGTGTTCCTGTGTGACCTGCTCTGGGTGATCCTGCTCTGGTGGGGGGGTTGGACTGGATGATCTTTGGAGGTCCCTTCCAACCCCTGATGTTCTGTGATCCCAACTGAGCTGCTGTGGTGGGAGTTGCTGGTTCCATGGTGGAAGTTACTGGTGCCAGTGTCTTTACTGAGCCCTGCTGCAGAAACAATGGGTAGGAGCCTGGGCTCTGCAGGGGGGGTGACATGGGTGGGGAATGGCCAGCATGGCAAGTGACACATGCCACCAAAGCCTTATCAGTTGTTCTGCAGCAGCAGGTGCAGATTCCATGACCCCACGTTGACATTTTAAACAAACCATCCAAAGCAGGGCTGGCAGGAGGTGCCAGCCACTGTTTCCCTGGCAGAGCTCTGCAGTGGGAGTTCTCCAGCCTCAGGCTGTGGCTCTGTTTGTTCTTGGATCAGCAAAGGCAGAGGAGCAAATACCACTGAAGGTTTGGTGTGGCCCTTGCTCTGTCACCCTCTGCAGCTTGAGTCCCTTTGAGCACCTTTCAAGCTCCTGCTCAGGAGCAGGGAGGAGAGCTGGTTGTGTTCATTCAAAGCTGGGATTTATTTGTGTGGGGTTGGAGTCTCACCAGTTAAACAGATTCCCACAGCCCTGTCAGTCATTTCCCATTGCACAGGCTCTTAGAGGCTTTGATTTGCCTCCCAGTTCTCAGCTCACACTCCAGCTCAGCCTTATCTGGCCTGGGTGAGGGGGAGGAGATGCTGGTTTGAAATAATCAGTTCTGACTTGTTGCATTTGTTTGAAGTCTTGTCCTTTTAGAGGCAAAATGGGCTCACAGTACAGAGTGGGAAGATGAAGCACATCTTCTGCTTCTGAACCTCTATCCCTTCCAGGCTGCCTTGGGGGAGCTCGTGGGGACACTGATTTGGTGGTAGCCACACCATGAGCTCTGTGTGCTCAACCTGGTTGGGTTTGGGACCCCTCTGAGGTTCCTCATGGACACAGAGCTTGTGTCAGAGTGTTCTGGCTTTGGGCTTGCTCTTTGGAGCTGCTTTAGGAGGAACCCATCCAGGAATGTGCTGCCTTTAGAGCTGTGCTGTTCTGTCACTGCAGTGCTGGGAAAGGTGGGACAGTCTCAGTGGAGTAAATTAGACTCTTGTTACACAGGAGGTGAAAAAAAAGATAAGAAAGAAGCAAGTGGAGAAAGGAGGAGGAAGGAAACAAGGTGAGGGAGGAGGATCAGCCAGGTCTTGTTCTTGTTGTCTGGTGGGGAAGCTGGACAGGGGAGCCTGTGGCAGTGGGGAGGAGGGTTCCAGTCTGGTACCTCCATGTCTGTGGGCATCACCATCATCCAGAGGTTGGGTGGGGTGGCAGCTTTTGCTCTGGTCACTCTCTTCAGTCAACTTTTGAGCCCTGAATGTGGCAAAGGTGCTTAAAAACTTGATCATGGCTGTGGACTCGAAACCTGAGGGGGAAGAAAACCAACCCTAAGTGCCTTCATCTTTTTTCAGAAATCTTGTGGCTTTTAGGGTCTTTTGAGTCCAGACTCAACTTTTGACCACATGTAGAAGGGAGCAACTTGGTTTTCAAGATGCCCCAGATGATGTCCTGCTCCTCTCCATGACCCCACCACTGTTTATCTCATGTGTGTTTAACTTTGTGCTCAGCTAAGGATTAGAGGCATGGGGGGTTTCTCATGTCCCTACAGCTGAGCTGAGATTTGTGGCTGGATTGTGCTGGGATGGTTGATAAAGCCTCTACCTGACCATGAAATGGTCTGAAATTCAAGGCAAAACTACATAAAAAGGGCTCTTGATTTGGTGAAATGTTGCAGGAGAAGCTCGTGGGCTCATCACAAGCAAAGTTGGCCATGTTCTTACAGGTCTAGGTAGAACTGGTACTTGACTTTGAAGCTCATCAAACATTAATCTTTGCCTTTCAACAAGGGACTTTTTTATCCTCCACATCGTGCAGCGCCTTGTACAAGCTGTCTTCAATCTTCATTGAGCTCTCTGGACACCACCAGAATAAAAATATTAACTATAGTGGTTAATAGTTGCTGTTCCCATGGAAACACTTAGCTCTTAGTAGGTAAGTGAAGGAGTTGATGATTTCCAAATATTTGCATAATAATGTAAATGTGTTTGGAATTAAATCTCCTCAGCTGCTGCCTCTGGGACTGCACAAACTTGGCTCTCCTCTGAAAGGCTTTGTTGGGGAACACAGGTCTTGGCAGTGAAGTTCAGCCCTTGCTGGGGAGAGGGATGGGGGTGGATGTGGGGTGAGAGCTTTGCTTGGCAGTGCCAAAGCCACATGTAGAATCAGAGTCACAGGATGTATTGGGTTGGAAGGGCCCTCCAAAGGTCATCTGGTCCAACCCCCCTACAATGAGCAGGGACATCTCTAAGTCAGGTTGCTCAGAGCCCCATCAAGCCTGACCTTGAATGTCTCCTGGGATACGAAGGTCCAGCCATGGGGATACCTCCAGGATGGGAGGAGTTGAGTTTTTCATTCCCAGTGAGTGAGCATCTCCATTATCACCTGACCTGTTCCATCCACTCCTTAACTCCTCAGATGTTCCTACAGACTGGTTTTGCTGCTCCATTTTCAGTAGCCATCCCATACCCAGCACTGCTCTTTTAGTTGCCTCTTAGTGATTGAGTGGTTGAGTTACCTGACCTTTTTTCTCCAGTTTCCAACTTCCACAGTGTCCCTCACATGTAGCTTCTCAAAGAGTTTCCTTTCCCAACTAGTTGTCCCATGTGAATCCAAGTTTTCCCAGGGCTATCTGGAGCAGTCCTCACTGAGCTGCTGTCTCAGACATGGTGTTTGCACCTCATATGGAAGATGGACCAAACTCCATCACCACAGGAGGTCTTCACATGAAAAAATGTGCATGCCATCATGGTGGCCTTGGCTCCTGCTTCTTGGAAGGGTCTGACCCCTAGAAAACAGCCACCTAAAGAACCCTCCAGGCCCCAGTTCACTGCCTCTCCATCCCAGCTATGGCCAAGGACACCCCATGGGACCTTTCCTCCTGCACCCCAGGTACCTCAGACCCTCAGTGGTGGTTCTGTTGGCTGCAGGGCTGATTTTTATCAATACCAGGTTCAAGTAGCAGCATCTCAGTATTTAGTCCTGTAGCTGCTTTGCTTTTTGCTCCAGATTTGGAGATGCCATAAAACCACCTTCTTCACAGCCCCACATGAAAATAGAATCATAGAATTGTCAGGGTTGGAAGGGACCTTAAAGCTCATCCAGTCCCAACCCCCCTGCCATGGCAGGGACACCTCCCACTCCAGCAGTTGCTCACAGCCCCAGCCAGCCTGGCCTTCCAAATGTCCAGGGATGGGGCTTCCAGCACCTCTCTGCCCAACCTGGGCCAGTGTCTCCCCACCCTCCTGGGCAACAACTTCTTCCTAACCTCTCATCTCAATCTCCCCACCTCTACTTTTGACCCATTCCCCCCTCTCCTACCACTACACAACAGCCTCAAAAGTCCCTCCCCAGCTTTCTTGGAGCCCCCTTCAGATCCTGGAAGGCCACCACAAGGTCCCCTGGGAGCCTTCTCTTCTCCAGCCTGAACAACCCCAACTCTCTCAGTCTGTGCTCACAGCAGAGCTGCTCCAGCCTCTGACCATCCTCGTGGCCCTTCTCTGGACACCTTCCAGCACCTCCAGATCTTTCTTGTGCTGGGGGCTCCAGAACTGGACACAGAGCTCCAGGTGGGGTCTCAGGAGGGTGGAGTAGAGGGGGAGAATCCCCTCCCTTGCCCTGCTGGCCACGCTGCTCTTGGTGCACCCCAGGATCCCATTGGCTTTCTGGGCTGCAGGTGTCCTCTGAGGTCTCATGTTGAGCTTCTCATCCACGAGTACCCCCAAGTCCTAAATGTTGGTGTGTGGACTCCAGAACTCCAGTTTTCTGCTGCCTGCCTGCTCTAGGATCTCGTCTTTCTTCTTCAAACTGCTCTTTGCAATTCAAATAGGAAGCAAAGAAGGAAAATATTGGTTCTTAGCTTGGGAGAGGGCAGCTCCAGGGGCTGTTGCCAACCTGATGTGGTGACATATGCCTCGTAATCCAAACCTCAGTGTGACTGTCCCTGACTTGGCAAACAGGGTGAAGTGCATTGTCATCCCACAGAGACCTTCACTGAGTATCCCTTAATATCTGGGGAAGCTGAAATATCTTGTCTAGGAAGCTCCTTGCAGGAGAAGAATGTACCTTCTGCTTGCCTGTCTGCGTGTGCCAGCCCATTATTTGAACATGTTAAATTTATGTGTAGTCTAATTTGGGAGCAGGGAGTGCACACAGACTGCTGCAGTCTGGGCTTGCAAGTGCAAAGAAAAGGGTATTTTGACTGTGTCTGGATGTCATGGCATCTGGCAGCCTCCCTGTCTCTGGGTGTGCAAAAATATTGTGTCAGGACTTGTCAAAATCATGAGGCACGTGGAGAGAAAAAACATTGATAGAAAGGGAAAGAGGTGGAAATCTGTCTTTGCAATTCTGCACTTCTAGAATGTAGATTTTCTAGCATTTCACTTTAACCGTGAGCAAGCTAGATGGGAAAAGAGTCATAGAATGGGTTGGGTTGGAAGGGATCTCAAAGATCATCCAGTTCCTGGCCATGAAGCAGAGCCCTATGGGGTGTGACATGAACCCCTCCCTCTCACAGAGTAGAAGGGGTTGGAAGGGACCTCTTAAGATCATAAAATCATAGAATGGGTTGGGTTGGAAGGGACCTTTCAAGATCATCTCGTTCCAACCCCCCTGCCATGACAGGGACACCTCCCACCAGACCAGGTTGCTCAAGGCCCCATCCAACCTGGCCTTGAACACCTCCAGGGATGGAGCATCCACAAGCCCCTCTGGGTACAATATTTTGAAAGTAAATATTCATATTAATATTAAAGCACCTGGAGCTCTGCGTCCAGCTCTGAAGCCCCCAGCACAAGGAGGATGGGGACAGATTGGAGCATGTCCAGAGGAGGGACCAAAATGCTCAGGGGAATGGAGCATCTCTGGTGTGGAGACACTGAGAGAGTTGGGGCTGTTCAGCTGGAGAAGAGAAGGCTCCAGGGGGACCTTAGAGTGACCTTCCAGGACCTGAAGGGGCTCCAGGAAGGCAGGGGAAGGTCTGTTCAAAAGGGTTTGTAATGACAGGACCAGGAGTGATGGTTTTAAGCTGGGAAAGGAGAGATTTAGGCTGGAGATTAGAAAAAAGTTCTTTAACCTGAGGGTGATAGATGAGTGGAATGGGCTGCCCAGAGAGGGGGTGGAGGCCCCATCCCTGGAGTCCTTCAAGGTGAGGCTTGCTGGGGCTCTGAGCAGCCTGCCCTAGGTAGAGATGTCCCTGCTGGTGTAGGGAGGTTGGACCAGATGAGCTCTGGAGGTCCCTTCCAGCCTCAAACATTCTGTGACTCAATCTGGTCAGTCAGACTCCTTACAGGCAAACAATTTAGTACAAGGTATTGGATGAGTCAGGAAAATACTTTGTGGCTGAAGTCTCCACATCACCTTTGTCCTTGAAAGCAAGCCTGAGGTATTCCACGTGGGAATCATGATGCAAACAAACAAATAAACCTGGCAATCCTGCGTGGAGGTAAAATACAAGACAGGAAATATTTATCCCAGGGAAAACTCTTTCCAGTAAGAGAGGGAAGCAGCAAACCACAGACTGAGAGGAGTGTAGGTGGAACCTGCAGCCACTCGTACAGATGGCACCAGAGTCTCCTTTGCTCTATTGCACTCAAGGGGGAAAGTGGCAGAAAAGCAATTAAATTAGTTATGGAATCATAGAATGGGTTGGGTTGGAAGGGACCTCAAAGATCATCTAGTTCCATGGCAGGGACACCTCCCACTAGACCAGGTTGCTCCAAGCCCCATCCAGCCTGGCCTTGAACACCTCCAGGGATGGAGCATCCACAACCCCCCTGGGCAACCTCGGCCAGTGTCTCACCACCCTCACAGTGAAGAATTTCCTCCTAATTTCCAATCTAAATCTAGTTTGAACCCATTACCCCTCATCCTATCACTACAAGCCCTTGTAAAAAGTCCTTCCCCAGCTTTCTTGTAGCCCTTTCAGATACTGGAAGGTCACAATAAGGTCTCTCTGGAGCCTTCTCTTTTCCAGGCTGAACAAACCCAACTCTCTCAGCCTGTCCTCATAGGAGAGGTGTTCCAGCCCTCTAATCATCCTTGTAGCCCTCCTCCAACAGGTCCATGTCCTCCTTGTGCTGGGGGCTCCAGAGCTGGGTGCAATACTCCAGGTGGGGGCTCAGAGGGTGGAGCAGAGGGGCAGAATCACCTCCTTTGACCTGCTCTCCACACTTCTTTTGATGCAGTTAAAGAAGCTTAAATTTATAGCAGTAACTATTTGATGGGAAGGGGAGTCCAGTCCTGGTTAATCTCTCTGGTGTTATTTAGTGACCCAAAGTAGCAGCTCAGTCAATTGAGCATCTCTCAGGCTGCGGGGCTGTAAATAAGAGGCAGAATCAGGGAGTTGGGCTCTTGTGTTTCAGGAGTTGTTGGATAAAGATGAACATTTCACAGCAATTAATCAAGTACCGTGCTGCATTTAAAAAAAAAAAAAAAAAAGGGGGATGAGAAACGTGCTATAAAATTGCACCGAGGAGAAGCATGAAATCTATAAAGCTCGAGGCTCCAATCCACTTAGCAGCCTATCGGGTAGTATTATGGGCTGCTATTATTTAACTCGATCAAAACCCCGAGCTCCGAGCCAGGCTTTTGATCTAGGGCAGGCAGGGAGTGATTTCAAGCCTGTTTCCTTCACGCCCAACCTGTTGGGATTGCAGTTTAATTCTTTGCTTCCCAAGGGGGCTTTTTCAGGCTGTTTGGGGGTGGTGGGCACCACCTGATTGTTTGATGGTGGGGTGGATGCAAGGGAAAACCATGGATGTCAGGGAAAACTGGTGGTGGCTGGAGGAAACCCCTCTCCAGGGGGTTGTGGTGTGGGAAAAAGAAAAGCTGATGGGATGTGGTGGGAGCTCAGGGACCAGCCTCTGCTGTGCTCCAGGTGATGGATGCTCAGCATCCCCCTGGGCATCACTGCGAGGGGAGGTGAGCCCTGTCTGGAGCTTAATCCCAATTAGCTGGAGGTGCTGGTGGTCTCGGTGGCGTTGAATTTCCATGAATTTCCACTCTGCTGCTTTTCCTCCTCGTTAAGCCGCCGTAATTCCGCTGATCTCTTTCCATTTCCAAATTGAATTGAGGTAAATTGAATTAATGTGGCTTCAATTCTGAACCGGGGTCTCCACGCGAGCCCTGATGCTGGAGGAGTTAGATTGGGTTTGTTTGGGGCTGCTGGATGCTCTGGGAAGGGCTGTTTGGGTCCTTCCCATGTTGGAACAAGGACTTCTCAGGCTTCCTCCAGCTGCACCTCCCTAGGGACCAGCTTGTGGTGGGATGCTTGCAGAGCAGAGAGGTGCCCTGGGACATCATCTCCCCCTCTACTGCACCCTCCTGAGACCCCACCTGGAGCTCTGCACCCAGTTCTGGAGCCCCCAGCACAAGAAAGATCTGGAGGTGCTGGAACGTGTCCAG
>VYZX01023775.1:1685-26726 GCA_013401335.1 Brachypteracias leptosomus
TCAGGCAGCCTCCCTCACTCCTGTGGAATAGCTAGGGACTATTTCAGAAGGTGAAGTTTAAGTATAGCAGGTTTTAAGCATTACATGCACTGAAGACAAAACACCATGATTACGACAGTTACACTGAGACAAGAGTTACACTTATTTCAGAGCTATTAATTTCAAATATCTCTGCTGTTAGGAAAATAGAACTCACACATGGAGGTAACAACAGTTCAATGTCTTTGTGCAGAGCTTTAATCCAAGAGAGTGGAATATTTTCTTCATTCCCATAATCTATATAGAATACTTGTGCTTTCTTTTGCAATGTATCCACATCTTTTACCAGTGCTCTATTCCAGGTCTGCATAGGAATAAATGAGAATCTTAGTAAGAACACAACACATCCTGCTTTACTTCATCAGGTTTGTTTATCAACAAAAGCACTAACCAATTCTGAAGCTACTCAAACACAGCTTACTATGGTGTTGACTGCTATGAAGATAAAATTCTACTCCTACAGATATTGGCTACTGTACAGTAAATCAAGAATCTGTCAGCAATGGAGGAGAAACAGGGGAAAAAAAATACAAGGAAAAAGGGGTGGGAAGGGAAACAGAACTAAGTGTGGCTATACAAATGCAACTAGAAAAAGGTCAGGTAAGAAATGAACTAAGAATAAATTCCTTAAGAAGAGTCATATTCTAAACTGTTCTACCTACAGTAGTTTAAACATACTAAAAACACACACAGACTTCAAGCAACAGTAGGACAAGCAGGACCTACAAGGCTCAAGTACATAAACACAAGTATAAAAAAAGTAAGCTTTTTCAGGGGAAAGGAGAGAAATCAATATCTTAAATTCAAGTTCCAGGTGTTATAAAGCTAATTACTACCACAACTTTTCCACAATAAACTGATCTCTAATTACCAGTCCTCACTGGTAGAGACATAAACGCAAATGATGCAAAACATGATAAGCTCAACATAGAATGGTTACTTTACGGACAAGTAGATGTTACCTGATCCACAGAACACCGTGCAACGCAGACTTCCCCTTTGACAGCAATATAGTGTTCTTGAATAACTGTGTTAGCGTAATAATCTTGCAGTTTCACAGAAAGTTTACTGATCTGGTCTAAGACTTCTGCAGAAGTCATCTGTATATAAAATTCACTTGGACTCTTGAACTCTGTTACTGTACCCTAAAGAGAAAGGCCACAGTAGATGACAGTTACACAGGAAGAACCCTACAGTGTATTATTCAGGACCAGCGTTCACTTCAATAACTGCATTTCATCCTATACCCAATTTTATTCTTTTGTTTTGAATCTAGTAGTAATTAACTGCAGAGAACAAAACCAGTGATGTTCACCTTCACGGAAAAAAAAAAGCTTCCTCACTTACTCCCTCGAGCCCCACTTGCATTTGCTCATCTTTATGAAAATAAAGGAATTTTACATGTGAACAAAATGAGACGAAGAGCTGAGGTGAAAAGCAGCTGTATAGGCTTAACAAAGCTTCAAATGCAATCAAACAAAGCATTGTGGAATTCTTCCAAGATACAAGTACCTGTACTTCCATGGCTTTTTTGATCCCTAGAGTCTGGAGATCTGAAAGCATCACTTTACTGATGAGCTTTCCTGTCTTGAGAGAATCCACAGAAGCTGAATTACCCTATTTAAAACCAATACAAGTTATGTCTGGAGTTGTTCAGCTGTAGATCTTTGGAGTAACAAATGAAAAAACCTTTTATCATTTCAAGAAACATGTAAAAAGTGCTTTTGTTGACTTTCAATAAGAGGGCTTACAGACTTTGTATTACTCCTGGAAAAAGCAAACCCCAAAACAATCCACATTATCACAGAGATCTACTGCAGAGACAATGAAAAACAAGTGCTGAGGTCTCACACATTCATCTCTCCCTTCCACACCCGTTTTACAGGAGAACTCAGCTGTATTTCCTGCTTATGATGCTCTCATTAGTAAGAGGAATTGAATTCCACCTGCTTCCTTTTAGCTTTAATACCACAGAGTAGATTATAGCTACTGCTTTAACTGCTGGCACCATTCTTTTTCAGAAAAGGTTTATATATTTAGAGTAACCTGACAAACGCTACCATCTGTCTGTGACACCCTAAAAACATCAGAAAGAGAACCTCATACACATTCTTAGGGAAAACCTCTTTTACACTTGAACCAAGATACTGCAGCCAATGCACGATGGCCAAGATTACTGTTGCAACTGCCAAATTAAATTTTACTTGCAACAAAGATCCATCTAGAAGATTTTTCCATAAAATCACATCTTGCAGTACAATAGCAACATACATTAAATATTGTTCAATATGCAATATAAGCTCTCTTACTTTGAGTTTCAGAAGATGAACCATGGAAAAATAAAACCTTCTGTTATTTCAAAATAAACTGGCTACAAATTGTTTATTTATATTGTATATCCTCTTGATGTAAAGGTCCCTCACTATCAGTTGATAGTCACAGACAGGAGACTTATCAGGATGAACTAACAGAAGTTTCATGACCCAAAATGAAGCCTCCTTTACTAAATTCCATCAAAAAGTTAAACAGATGAATGAGCTACTTCTTTGAAGTGCATGACAAAGGAGTTTTCTTGTCCAGTGCAAACATGAGGCTAATTAGAGGTATGCACAATCACTCACTTTCATATATCACCCCAAGAAACCACCAAGACAGCAAAATCATCTCCTGCAGAAGAGTTCATAGGAAGACTACAGGAAATGTTTGGCTGAAAGTAAGATCAAGAGAGGCTTCAAAACATCACAAAGAATTTCATCATATTTAATTCCTTCTATAGCAAAGAAAAAAAAGCTTATCTGCATCTACTACTGTACAATACTACAGTAAATGTACTTCTCCGATAAGTTACAAGGCTCCAAGCATCAGCTCATGATCTGCATAGAAAACAAGACATCAGACTTTTTCTGAATTGGACAGGCTGCATCTGTTTCCTTCCCAAAATATTTCTCTAGCAACATCATAAACGTCTTAACTTTTTCACAAATGTTTTTTCAAACAAAACCCATGTTGTCTGATAGCATTCCTAAGGGCTCTAGAAGTAACATATCTTTGAATGCTTCTCCCAATAACTTTTCATTTGAAGCACTGATCTTTCTAAAAGGAGTAGATTAGAATTTTTGGAACTTGTTCACTTCCCATACAGGTTAAATTAACCTGAATAGGTTAAGAATAACCATAACTAGCTCACAGCCGATCCATTCAACACACAGTGAAAATTGTCTTCTATACCTTAACTCCCTTCTTGGTTTTAGCAGGTAAGTTGCCTCCATTGTTACTACTTACACTGTAAACAAAGAAAAATACGTTAATTTTGAAGAACTGGGGACAGACAAGTAGGGTACATAACACCTACCTGCAAACAGAACAAAAAGGCTGTGTTCATAATATGTGGTTTATTGTCAACCTTTATTCCTCCTTCAAGAAAATGCAGAACAGCAGATTTGTTAGTCATGTAACATATGGTGAGTTTTTCCTGACACCATCCACAAGAAATTAATTTTGATTAAAATGGAGAAGAAATCTTGGCCTGTTATTGTAGAGTTCTGCTAACACTGTAATCCCAAACCAACCATGTGAACTATAAAATCAGTTGAATACATAAGTGATATGCTGATGACACATACGCCAGATTGTCCTTGTGTTCCCCCATTCAGTCATGGTAGCAAAACTTGTGGGGGAAAAAAAAAACCCTCTTGTAAATTGATTATGGACACACCTGGTTACAGATCCACCAAACTCTGATGATCTCTCCTGGCTACAGATTGTCATCTTAAATGCTCAGATCACTCCCCTAAGTTGTTCCAAAGTCAGCCAGTCAATTCGCACTGTATCATAACCTAACGGTCGTTACTACAATTGAAACAGATGAGAGAGTGATCTTGTGCACATCAAAAAGTGATAATGAACAGATAGAGAATGGCCTGGCTGAGACTTCTAATTGCAGCTGTGCTCAAAGATGAAACATCCATGAAGTTCACTGAGGCTACAGTTCAATTCAAAGGGTGCCTCTTCAGAGTCTCTAAAATGCAATCCATTAACCACACCACTGCTGAAAAGCACAGGCTCATTTCTCCTCCCTTCCCTAGTCATTAACAACAATAACAAAGTCATGTGACAAGGCAGGATTCTTACTGCATGCTCACATAATTCTGACCCATTGCATTAAGTCACACTATGGAACACCTTAAGAACTCCAACAATGTCTTTCAAGTCACCCTTCTAAAGCACCAGAGCTGAGTTTTCTGAAGAGTATGAGACAATGCAGTACTGGCCTAAGAATAAGCAACATATTTTACTGTCATAGTACCTTTATATGGTCATTTAAGTTGTACTGGGAGGGACAGTGTCTTTCTGCAAAGATTATATGGCAGAACTTTTAACAAACTTACTTCTCTTTAACTGGGTCACATACAGCCCTATGTGCCCGCCAATCTTTTTTCTGACAATCTGCAGAGCAATAGTATATTTTCTTGCACTGTGAACATCTGAAGGACCCTAGAAAACCCAAAAAGTCAGAGACAAACATCTATATCAGAAGATACAACATCTGCTAAGATACAGACTCCATGTATTATTAAATAACTGCTTTACAAGACATTTCCACTACAATTCTAAGCATAGACAAATAGGTATTTGTATTCACATGAAGCTATTCATCATTACTGCCCCACATGTTCAATTCCTTCTATATTAAAAAAAAAAAAACCCCCACAAAATATTCTGATTAAGGGGATGCTCTGTTCCATAACTCCAACTATGTTCTGAACAGTCACTATGCTTGCATCTGAGAGTTAAAAATATACATCCATTTTAGGACATTTCTGAGCAAACCTCCTGATGGAGTTTCACTGATAACTGTACTACACATCCCAGACTGTGGAACAACAGGCACTTACCAAACCGACTACAAAGGTGGCAAGTCTTCCTTTGAGGGAGTGCCTCTAATGAACTGAAGAGACTCTTGTTGTAGCCAATAGAGAAAACATTCTCAGAGGAATACTGTGATTTCTTTGGCTTCTCAAGATTCAAATCAGAGCATGACATCTGTGGAAGAAAAATCTAAAGTGATTCTTACTAGAAAAAAAGCTGCCCATTAGGGTTGAAATATTCTAACATATCAAAATACAACAACAGAAAGAGTCAAAATTTCAAAGTTCTAGAAAAAGCAATGCATACTGATCATTTCTGTTATCTAGAAATGCTGAGAAGATTTGGGGCAATTATAAAGTGCAATAACTCACGGCGTGTCCTTTATCAGCTGCGAACCGCAAGCTCCCTCTACCAGTTAAGCGTTCCATGGAACTTCCTAGAAGCAGAAGCATTTGCAAAGGGATCTGATTAACAACACTAATGCAGCCCCCGTTAGGAGTATTTGCAGGAAGACACAAGGCTCTCACCTACACCTACTACTCTAACACCTTTGAGCAAACGGAGATGCTAGGACCGTGACACTCTGCAAGCCACTCATTATTGTGCTGGTACTGTGTTTATTCAAACCTACCATCTATGGTATTATTAAAGCAACTCTTTCACACTTTGTGCTTATCACTCATCGCAAGTCTTAATGTCCTCCATGCATAAATTTGTTTCAAAGTTGTTCAGCAAAACCAAAAAACCCCACAAATTCCAATATCCATAAGGCAAAAATTCAGAATAGATAACTTTACAGTAGCTGAAACAGTACAAGTTTCTAAGAATACTGTTGAACACGTGGTCTATGTTAAGTTTATACTTATGCACAATTTTGTCACACCAGCAAGTATTCATAAACAAAATACTCAGAAACAAAGAGATTTTGACCTTCCAATGAGCACCTTTTAAGTCTTGTGGTCTTTCTGCTAAATTTATTCTTTATCAAACAACTCTTACAAGACAAGCATTTAGTAAGCCTGCATATCAACATTCTAGGAACTACATTTTTATAAGTGAGCAACTCATTCACCTACAAAAAATTTTTGTCAGTTGTGGGCCAACATGGCTTGTTTGCCAAGTTCTCCACTAAGCCAACACAAAACTTATGTGGCCTTTTTCCCCTACCTGGAAGCAAGTTAATCTTGTAATCTCTGCCAAAGCTAAAACTCTTGCCTAACATGAAATCAAATTTCATGAACCCTCTAGACCCAAGGTGGCTGCATACCAAGCTACCTCAATTCTCCTAGAACTCTTCCCCTCCCTCATCAATTTGGATTAAAAGAGAGCATGGATCAGACAGTACGAGGCATTGCTGAAGACAAGAAACATTGTTGAAGGAACTCCAACTCCCACTGCACCTATCCATGCTAGATTTCCTAGTACTCCAATTATCCTGTTTTTTCAAATTATCTAAGACATTCCAACCTGCACAAGTTTGGATAATTAGGAGTTAGTTGTACCATAGTACATAGTTAGTTGATCATACTAATAAAGTTTATCAATAATCAAGCATATACACAATTACAGAAGAACAAAGTCAAGGTTTGGACAAAGTCTCTCTTTTATTGCACTTGTGCTGCAGTTAAAACATCCAGTACTGTTTCTATACTCAGCAAAAAATACTCTATATTGTTTGTTCACAAAATATTCATTTTCATTAGGTTTTTCAGGAACCCACCCTTGAAATTAAGAGCTTTTCAACAGGAAGTTGGCACTTGTGATTCTGCTGCTTTAACTTCCACCTACAACTTTATCGTGTTTGTTCTTCATGTGAAGTGGTTCTATCATGTAAATGTTCACAGCACAGTAGGACAAAGGTGGCTGTCGGATGAAAGCAGGGATTTAAATATTCATTCATGTAGGCACACAAATGAAAGTATTTTGAAGTCATGTTCTGAAGCTATATTTAAGTCTCCATTTTGGAAGGCTAATTCTCTACTGTCTATTTATATAATTTGCACAATTAAAGTAAAATACTTTCTGCATTAAAGATCTCAACACTCCAGATTAAATGACAAAAAGTCCTTTAGAGAGTGACACATGGATGAGCAGCAGTGGTTGCTACCAACTGCACATAAAACTTGCTGAATTCACAAGGTATGTCTCTCTGGAAGGAACCTCACTCTAGTTCAGATAAATGGCCCCTTGACTGAAGCATCAGGTTAGATATTAGGAAAAGCTTCTACACCAAAGGATTTGCCATAGACTGGAACAGACTTCCCAGGGAGGTGGTTGAATCACCATCCCTGGATGTACTTAAAAGCCATCTAGATAGGGTGCTCAAGCATATAGTGTAGAAATGGGCCAACAAGAGATAGATAACGGTTGGACTTGATGATCCAACCATGGCGATTCTGTGATAAGCTGCAATTGTGGTAACTCATGGCTGGGAGCACCCAGCCTGGGACAACCACTTTTCAGCAGGCAGAGCCCATGCCTGAGGGGAAACTACTACAAAAAAGAACTTTTAGCACCTGCTTTACAAATGTTAACAAGCAATATAACTATTTTAAATATAAAAACACTCTCTCACAACATTACAAGGGAGAAACCAAATTAAAATGAATTTGCAAATAATGCAGTCTTTGAATTACCACTGCAACCAACTCAACCAGCAATGAGCTTTCACAGCCGCAACTGAGTACTACCGATAGGTGCTATTTTAAATAAATCAGAATAAAATTAAGCCTCCCCACAGTATGGCCTCCAGCCGAGGCTGGGCCTGCTAGGTCGCCCCGAGCTCCTCTCCTCCCTCAGGGCCGAGCTCGCCGCTCCCGCCCGAACTCCACACGGGAGGCCGGCCCGGGCCCTCGCTGGGCAGCCGGCGGCAGCTGAAGAGGAAGCCCCGGCTCCGGGCCGGGAGAGACGGCTTCCGATAGTTCTCGCCGCCAGTGCTCCGGTGTCAGGCTCGGCCCAGCCCAGGAGAGAGTTCGCTCCGTGCGTCGGCCCGTAGGCGTGCGAGGCGGGAGCACGTTCCCCAGCCGGTCGCAGCCGTCACCTGCCGCTCCCCAGCCCTCCCGCCATCTTACCCTGAGAGCGAGCAGCCAGAGCAGCCCCTGGCATCGCCTGCTTTAGAGCAGCCGACCTGACTGAGCTCCAGTTAGAGGGGCAGAGAAGACCCCCAGCCGCGGGCGGGGTGAGTGGGTGGGTGGATGAGTCAGGCCCCCTCAGCAGGTGAGTGTGCACTATGATTGGCACCTCCTCATCAAGAGGCATTCTGGTCGTGTCGCCTGGCCCTAGGGAGGATCACAAAAGTGTCAGAGGGCTGGGATTCCTATGAGGAAAGGCTGAGAGAGTTGGGGTTGTTCAGACAGCAGAAGAGAAGGCTCTAGAGAGCCCTAATTGTGGCCTTTCAGTATTTAAAGGGGGCTTATAAGAAAGGAGGCCTGTTAGAACAAGGGGTAATGGTTTTAAACTGAAAGAGGGGAAATTTTGATTAAATGTAAGGAAGAAATTTTTTACGAGGCTGGTGAAACACTGGTCCAGGTTGCCCAGAGAGATGGCTGATGCCCCATCCCTGGAAACATTCCAGGTGAGTTGGATGAGGCTCTGAGCAACCTGCTCTATTTGAAGATGTCCCTGCTCCCTGTGGGGGCTTGGGCTAGATGACCTTTAGAGGTCCCTTCCAACTGTTCTATAATTCTATGCTTGAGAGCTAAGGCTGTGTGTTTTTCACTTGAACTATGGCATAGTTCTTGGAGCCCTGGCCAAAATCATGTTAGTCATGAATTGTATTACACCCAGTGTGTTGCAAGAGGCTGCTTTTATTTTATTACTCAAAAGCACCACTGCTTTTTTCACTCTGTCATCAGCCAAATTCGTTGAGGGACAGTGAAACATCCATGGTTGCACTAGTAACCCCATGTGTTCCTTGGGGATCCAAGTACTGTGCTGCTCTTACTGATGCAAAGAGATGAAAGAATACTTAAGAGTTACAAAATACCACCTACAGAGAGCAATGATTAGCACTGTCCTTAGCTCTTAGTTGCAGAAAAACCTACAAGTTATAATCACAACTCCTAGCTGTGTCTGAGCAGCCTTGGGTTTCTGACTTGGCCTGTCAGTGCTTCCCAGCAGCAGGCATTCCTGCACCTGGGGCCAAACGCTCATAGCTCAGCAGCAGGAAAGGTGTATAGCTGCTTTCTGTAATTTCTCCAATAAAATGAAAATTCTCTCAGGACATCAGTTAGACAACCTTGTTTCATACAAATTCAGAAAGTGGCTGGTAGATCTATGCAAGATGAAATGTGATACTTCAAATCAATGCATTTTTATTTTAAAATACTGGAATTTTGCCCTGCAGCCTAGAAAACACGTCTTCTATTTCCAAACTATTCTCTGGCTTCATTTTTCCTTTCTCCTATACAATGTGTTTTCCTCTTCTTTTAACTTTCCCATTCTCATGTCTGTATCTGCACTGGAAAACATACTTCACTTTCAACACTGCTGCAGTTATGATACTGCTTAGACATGCTTCCCAGTGCTGGGCAATTAAACTTTCACCAAAAATAAATGAATGTAGTCTATTTTACTCCCTACAATGCTGTACTTATTATTAAAGTGCATGAAATCAGTGATGGATTTTATTCTTACAAGTTCTGTGGGGCAGGGAATAATTATCTCTGTTCACCAGAAAGAAACTGAAGCACAGCTATTTTGCCTTGAAGTCATTTGGAGTCTTGCTGTGATGGCATTTCAGTCTAAATTTTCTGTGTTTAAGTCTAGGATGCTGCCTGCCAAACAATTGTTTCCTGCTAACCATTTTCAAATGAAAGAGGAACACCACATCAAAGGATTGCTGATTTTTTTCTGGGTGGCTTAGATACTACCTACCAATGTCAGAGGAAGGGCTTTTCCTGGCTCCAGTGAACCTCCAACCCTCAGCTGCAGCCCAAGTAGAAGCTGTCTTAGTACCAGGCTGCTCTGAAAGCAGGTGGGGAAATTAGGTAGGATTAGGTGGGATTTCAGGAAATCCATCTGCCAAATTACCCAGGCTTGCACGTCAGAGTGGGCAGAGCTGCATGTGGGAGGTTGTGGGGAGACAGGGCAATTCCAATCATACAGCCTCTATTACTTCCCTGCACCTTGTTCCCCTGTCCGCAAGATTAACCCAATAATCCTTGTGCCTAAGAAGCACTAATACCAGTGAGCCAGCAACAAATACTTCTGACATTCAAATCTCTCTCTCTCTAAAAAAAAATTAGACTTTGTAACTTAAAATAACCCCTTTTCTAGTACATTTATTTGGCTAGCCATTATGATCCCCAAGGCCTGCTGAATCAAAACAATGCTGCCAGTCTGAACAGTCCTTTGAAATGACACTAATTAACACTCTAGACTGTGCTGGAAATATATTGACAGGAGGCAATAAAAAGGAAAATCAAGTATCCCACTGGAGACAGGACTTTATCAGCATGTGAACTGGCACAAAGTTTCCATGCAGTTAGAAGCTGTGAAGAATGGTTGAGACAGGGCAAATGTTGTTTTAATTGGTTTTGGTTTTTGAATGCCCGTAATTTGTGACTCTCCATGCCTCAGGATACTGCAGCAAGAATGGGCAGGACATGACAGCAGAAAAAATCATTCTAAAAAGAAAAAAATAACAGGTCTGGCTGCAGCAGTGCAAACAGATACATGTGAAGGAGTGTCAGAGGTGACTGGGGAAAGTGCTGTTGGTACAGAGGCTGACCAGGAGCAGCATCACAGGAGCTGCAGGAGGTTGATGTGGTTTGCCTGCAATTTTTAGCAAGAGCTTTGGGCTTGCCTACATGTCAGGTCAGTAATAACTGTACCAATGTATCATTAGCTCTAATTTGTAGGATCTAGATGTGTAGGAACTAGCTGGAACACCACTGTGCTACATGCTGAACGAAGGGTAGTCCAAACAACACATGAAAACAGGTTTTTCGAGGTATAACATGCTCAGAGTACTTGTGTAATCACAATTACACTTAGGATTTACTGTGTATAGTTCAGACACGAGAGTGGTGGCGAGGCTTTAGCAGTGGGACTGCAGCTTCAGCAGAGGTGCTGTCCCAATCTGACACAGGGAGGGAAGATGGGGCTCCTGGGGCTTTGTGGATGGTGCTCCCTGAAGCCCCTGGGCAAACAGTACTTGTTTAGAATAAATAGACAATGAAAGCAATTCCTAGTGCAGAAAATAATAACTCTTCATGTAATCTTGCCATGATGTGAAATGCAGGAATCAAATCAGCCCGCAATAATTAACTATAACAGACAAGCCTTCTGAGAGAAGGCAGAGGATGAGAGTCAGGCAACCTGGACTCTGCTCCCAGTTCCTCCTCGGCAGTGAGAGTCATGTTTCTCCAGCGCCAGTGGTCCCAGAGGAGGGTGAGGTGTTCAGCACATCTGCTGTTTCAGCCACCTTGTCCTCCCTTAAAGTGGAGTTGCTAATGCTTTTCCAACTGAAGGAGAAAGCATAGAATTGTAATCCCCTTCAGATGGCAAAGCTATAAAAATGCTATGTATAATTAACAGACATCACCTGGAAACTGAGCAATTGTTTGAACGCTTACTTTTCTTTTTCTTAGGTAACAAAGCATGAGCCAAAAGCCAGAACTACAACCTTTTGAAAATATGGGCCAAATTCTGCTCTGCCTCTGCAATGCAGAGCTTATGCCTGCAGCAGATGAGAAGGCTGTTGTGTGTGACTTGTCTGTCCTCCAGATGATAAATTCTCTCGCTCAGAAATCATCTTCCTCGGCATTTGTACACACCAAATGGGAGCTCTGGCTGGCTAACAAAGAGTTACAGTAATTCAGTCCTTCTTATTTAATATGAATGCAGATGGGTTGGGGAAGGGGTTCTCTCTATGTCCCGTCATTCTCATTCCCCAAGTATCTGTGGCTGCCTTCTGAGGATATGATACTGTTTAGATGAAAATTTGCCCTATTGTAAATGTCAGAACTGTCAAAGCATCAGTGCTGGGATTGTGACTGTGTGGAGTCCAGCTGAGTACAAAAAAATCCTTTTTGCCTATCTTTAAGGAAGAATTTTGCTAACTAGGTTCAATTTTCATACCCCAATTTCAGTCCTGCTGAAAAAAATGTCCAGAAAAAAAGGTGAAAATCAGATGCAATTCTGCCAGGTCTGGTGTGACACACTAACGCCAGTGGGACTGCAGACAAAGCAGACAGCAAAGCAGATGAGTAAATCTGAGAAGGACTGGGGCCAGAGGACACTGGTGTCTCTGCAGTTGCCTTTAAATAACTGGAAGAACTGTAAGAAGTGTCTCGGCACTGAAGAGACTGCATTACAGAGCAGCAAGTCTGGGTGAACTTTGCTGCTCTGCTGCAGAACAGGAGTAGGAGTGGCAAAGAAGCTTCTCTGAAAGGAAGGCTCAGACTTGGGCTGCATGGCAATTAGCAAGTGGGAGTTGCACAGCACTGCTTTCTGAAAACGGACGATTTTTGCTCATCTCTATTCCTCACCTGATTTTTAATGTATTGTTAGCAATATGGAATACACAAAGCACAGCAAGGGCTAGATCTTTGCCTTCAAAATATTACTTGGAGATTAAAGCTGAGGCCATGAGTTCTTTCCACAACCTACTTTGTGTTTATGCTTTCACCTAAATAATGTTTTTAAAGGCACATGCCTTCATCTGCACTGCTTTAGAGGTGATAGTTAGGATGTTGTTTAATTATCTGAAGCAATATTATCTTTCCCAAAATAATGAGCATGCAAATGTTTAGCTCTGAATGGTTTGCGGATTGATTTTCTCTCAGATCCCAGTGTTGTTTTTAAGAATCTGTAAAAGGTTTCAAGGGAGCATTTTCTAGGACCCCAAAATTTGCATTTGTGGCTCTGAAATTCCAAACACCTGGAAAGAATAAGGAGAAAAATAACTTGCTCTGAAATAATGCTCCTCGTTAATGGCTGTAAGTAGAACATTCTATTTTTAAAGTCATCCAAGGTACAAACTGAAGAAATCATCACTGGGTTTTATAGGTGCAAAGCATATAGGTATGTATATGGTTTTATAGGTATGTGGTTTTATGTATATTATTTATATATGTGTATATGGTTTTATAGGTATAAAGCATATAGGTATGTATATGGTTTTATACATATCTAAAAGTAAATTAGCCAAAATAAAGGAGCAATCTGATCCAGCATCAGTTAGCCCTGTCGTGAGTAGGGTTTGGACTTGGATATGCTCTTGAGGTCCCTTAAAATCCAAAGTATTCCATGATTTTAACTTTTCTATCATTATGTTTAAGAAGTTCCTGCAGGAAAGATGCCAGCCGTTGCTTTAGCTCAGCTGCGATAGTAAATGAACTGTTTTCACTTACCAGCTTGTCTGCTAAGGTAGTTTTTTCAATTTATTTTTTATTAAATAAAATAAAGTGGCATTTATATAGAGCTCTGGATTCCAAAGAGCTTTGTGCTCCACAGAAAAATTGCTGCTCCCAGCACTGAAACTTACTCCGGATTTTTGATACCTAGCCATTTTTTCATCCCATCAGAATAAGAAGGAAGTACCAGGAGGTGTTAATTAGAGTTGGACTTTGTTAACATGATGGGATTTACTCTTACATGGCCTGTGGGTGCAGAGGCTTCTGACATCACGTGTAGGGGCCGGTTCTGGAAAACAAGATGATGTTTACTTGGGGAAGAAGAGGCTCTGTTAGTCATGGCTTAGGCACTGAACCTGCAAAAACCGGGAGGTATCTTTGTGACCATCTCTGAAGCGAAGAATTCCTTCTCCATGGCAGCTTCTCAGGGATATGGTCCTGGGTAGCACCTTGAAATGCCTGCCACGAGATTCCTTGCCCAAAACGGTTGTATATGTAAATAAGGAAAGAGAAAAAAACAGCCTTCCGATTGAAATAATATTTATACACACGCTCTAAATTATCTGACGTGTGAAATTCACAGCTTGGGTTCCTGGAGCCGTTAGCACCTCCAGCTCCCGTCTCCTTTCGTTCCCATCNGGGGGTACCCGGGGCTGAGGGGCCGGGCCGGGGCGGGACGGGACGGCTCGGTGCTCCCCGGCGGGCTCGGGGAGCGGGCGGTGGTGCCGCTGAGCCGCTTCGGCCGCCTCCCGCGGCGTGCCGGAGTCAGCCGAGGTTAAACCCCGGGGGGGGTGTGGCCGCGCCGGGCTCGCAGGGGCGGCGGGGGGGGCGGNAAGGGCTAGATCTTTGCCTTCAAAATATTACTTGGAGATTAAAGCTGAGGCCATGAGTTCTTTCCACAACCTACTTTGTGTTTATGCTTTCACCTAAATAATGTTTTTAAAGGCACATGCCTTCATCTGCACTGCTTTAGAGGTGATAGTTAGGATGTTGTTTAATTATCTGAAGCAATATTATCTTTCCCAAAATAATGAGCATGCAAATGTTTAGCTCTGAATGGTTTGCGGATTGATTTTCTCTCAGATCCCAGTGTTGTTTTTAAGAATCTGTAAAAGGTTTCAAGGGAGCATTTTCTAGGACCCCAAAATTTGCATTTGTGGCTCTGAAATTCCAAACACCTGGAAAGAATAAGGAGAAAAATAACTTGCTCTGAAATAATGCTCCTCGTTAATGGCTGTAAGTAGAACATTCTATTTTTAAAGTCATCCAAGGTACAAACTGAAGAAATCATCACTGGGTTTTATAGGTGCAAAGCATATAGGTATGTATATGGTTTTATAGGTATGTGGTTTTATGTATATTATTTATATATGTGTATATGGTTTTATAGGTATAAAGCATATAGGTATGTATATGGTTTTATACATATCTAAAAGTAAATTAGCCAAAATAAAGGAGCAATCTGATCCAGCATCAGTTAGCCCTGTCGTGAGTAGGGTTTGGACTTGGATATGCTCTTGAGGTCCCTTAAAATCCAAAGTATTCCATGATTTTAACTTTTCTATCATTATGTTTAAGAAGTTCCTGCAGGAAAGATGCCAGCCGTTGCTTTAGCTCAGCTGCGATAGTAAATGAACTGTTTTCACTTACCAGCTTGTCTGCTAAGGTAGTTTTTTCAATTTATTTTTTATTAAATAAAATAAAGTGGCATTTATATAGAGCTCTGGATTCCAAAGAGCTTTGTGCTCCACAGAAAAATTGCTGCTCCCAGCACTGAAACTTACTCCGGATTTTTGATACCTAGCCATTTTTTCATCCCATCAGAATAAGAAGGAAGTACCAGGAGGTGTTAATTAGAGTTGGACTTTGTTAACATGATGGGATTTACTCTTACATGGCCTGTGGGTGCAGAGGCTTCTGACATCACGTGTAGGGGCCGGTTCTGGAAAACAAGATGATGTTTACTTGGGGAAGAAGAGGCTCTGTTAGTCATGGCTTAGGCACTGAACCTGCAAAAACCGGGAGGTATCTTTGTGACCATCTCTGAAGCGAAGAATTCCTTCTCCATGGCAGCTTCTCAGGGATATGGTCCTGGGTAGCACCTTGAAATGCCTGCCACGAGATTCCTTGCCCAAAACGGTTGTATATGTAAATAAGGAAAGAGAAAAAAACAGCCTTCCGATTGAAATAATATTTATACACACGCTCTAAATTATCTGACGTGTGAAATTCACAGCTTGGGTTCCTGGAGCCGTTAGCACCTCCAGCTCCCGTCTCCTTTCGTTCCCATCAATCTGTCACCAGCGCCCCCGGCAGTGACTGTGGGAACGCAGCGGCAGCATCGGGGAGGTGCGGCGAGACGGGTCACGCCGTCACCGCGGGGCGCTGCGGGACGCCCCCGGGAACCGAGCTGGCCCGGCCGCGCTGGGCTCCGGTGCCTGACGGTGCGGGGGCAGCGCGGGTGAAGCCTGCAGAAACAGAAACACTGCTCACCCGGGCAGCTGACGGAGCTGATAACAGACAATGCAGCGCCGCGAGGGCTCCTGCCCGCCTGGGCACACCCAGGCCCGGCGGTGATCCCGCCCGCTCCGGGCTGTCCCCGGCACCTCCCACTGCGGGCAGGCCGCCGGGCTGGCCGCGCCTCCGCCCGCCCCCGGCCTCGGCTGGAGCACCGCCCGCGCCGCCATCTTTGTTGATGTGTCAGCTCGCCGGGACGGTGGCGGTGGTGGCTGGTGGGGTGTACCGCCGTCATGGGGGACCTGCCGCCTTCCCTGCCGGCCTCGTAGCGACCGGGTGAGAGGCCACGCTAGTGGGCAGGCGGGAGGGTGCTTGAGTGCTTGCCGCTGCTGGCNCCCCGGGGGGGATGTGGCCGCGCCGGGCTCGCAGGGGCGGCAGGGGCGGCGGGAGCCTTCCCCGGGTGGCTGCTGCTTGGGATCTGTGTGTGCCGGTGGCGGCCCCGCGCTGGCGGCGGTCCCACCGGCACTGTGGATGAGGCTCGGGGTCCGCAGGGGGGAGGGAGGCGAGGTGACCTCCATGGGGTGCATAGATAGCAGCGCCTTCCGAGTCGGGACCTCCCGAGCCGGTAGCTCCGGCTCCTGGGCCGGCTCCTCATCTCTTTGTTTCCTGACAGCTTTCTTCTCCGCGCTATTAATTAGATAGTCCTGGTTGGTTGGTTTAGTTGTGTGTTGATTTCACTCTATGGTTAAATCGTTAGATAACAAAACCCAGCAACTGTTACACTAGCATGAAGGTTATTTTCCAGAACCGGCTGCAGTGTTGCGGTAGAGTCCGTGTCCTTGTTTCTGCAGATGGTATTTGCAAAAGCTGCTTGCCCTTCTAGGCTTGAAAGCAGGAAGCTTTCCTGCAACTTCAGCGAGATGATTATGATGTAGGCTTGCAGATTTTGGCTCTTGTCCTGGAAAATAGTCTGCCCAGGTGAGTCTGATACGTGTATACTTCCAGGGAGACTGTGCAGACCAGATCTCTTGCAGATTGGAAATCTGTATGTAAGGTTAGAAATACGGTAGTCTGACTTTATTGCTGATTTGCTTTATCTTGTAAAACTGCTTTTCAGAAGTCAAAATATTGTGAACAGAATATGCAGAGAATGCACATGTGACCAGTGTCCCTGTATGTTCTGAAACTGTTGGAACAGCATGAGCCACAGCTGCATTTTTATGTCAACAAAGAAATGTGATCGCTAATTACTGGCTGCTGTGAATGCTGGTGTTGCTCTTGACTTTAGAGGAGATGGTTAAGCTGTGCAAGCTTAAAGTCTGAAACTGAAAGTCTGAAGATGTTTCGTGGAACTGAACAGTTTGAAATGTCATCCGTTTCATGAAAAAAAAAAGTAAACTTGTTCTGTATTGCCTTTGAGTCCTTACCTTCTTTTTCTGAAATTCTTCAATCATCCTTTCTTGCTGTGGCTTTAAAACAATATTTTCCTTTTTTTTTAAAGACTTGATCTGGGGTTGTTGACAGATGTTTGTTAGTATTGTAAGGGTCACGATTTCAAAGCGTGGAGAAAAGGACTGAAGAATGATATATAGAGAAATATAGATTCCTTTGGTCCTAATGAACAGGGTTGTTGCTTATCACTACCCAAGGCTAATATTGAATTATCTGAAGCTGTCTTTTTAAAAAGCTATGGAGAAAAGCAAGCACTTTAATGGACGCAGTAGTGTTATTAGGCAGGACAAATATGATAAATCAGTATTCTGCAGCTTTTCCTAACATGTGGCCTCTAGTAGTTGGCAATGTCCTGTACTTAGTTCTGGGTTGGCTTCTGAAATAAGAATAAGTTCTGAACTTATTTTCCTGTTGCCAAAAATAATATTGGGAAGTCTTACAGGTAATTCTTCAAGCTGTAGACCAAGATCCTGCTGCCTCAAATTTGAGGGGCAAAAAAAAATTTGGGAAAAATCTCATCAGAAACAAATCAGTGTCAGAAAAGAGGAGAAGAGCAGATCTGAAGGCATGATGCTAAAAGCCTGAAAAGTTACAGTAGTGCTGTTGCTAGTATTGCATTGATTGCTGGGCAGTGTAGGTGAGACTCATTTTCTTTACTTGTAAGAGTTCTTCTGTGCTGAAGACACTCTACTAAAAGGAGATTACAAGTTTTTGCATAAACCCTTAAGTATGCAACTCTCATTTGAAATTCACAGTCAAAGGGCACTGTTACTGGTATATTTTCCTCAGAGACACAAGCTTGTGACCTTGGGACTAGTATGACAAAAAAACACTCTCAAGGTGTACCCCATGACTTGTGTTGTGATGGGAACAATTCCAGTCTCACTCGTTAAACCTTAACTGATGAACTTTATTTTGGAATTGTGCTGTTACTTGTCTCTGTATGTGGAGTTAATATGGCCATAATATTAACCACTTGCATGAGACTGGTAGAAAGCCTAGTAATACCTTGAAGGAATTAATACAATATCTAACTTATAGGCAAAGAAAAGCAAAGATAAAGTTTGAGTAAACCTTGTCTTCTAAAGTACTTGACTCATGCGAAAAGAATTGATAATAATGCTGAGCTTTGCACCTTTGGCACTGTATGCAATCTGTGTTTATATAAGGTCAGATTAAAAAAGAGAAAAATAATCGAGATAAGTATTAAGCCGCTAAAAGCCAAGGAATCCTGAGAGTACCCACAGTGAATACTCACCGTTCTGCCCCCCTCCCTTCAAGCATGTGCATCAAAGCAAGTCTTTGTGTGAGCTGAATGAAGGAGCTGTGTCAAGTTATGCCTGGGCTGGAGGACTCGGTGTCCCTGTGCACAGCCAGCTTTACCACTTGTACTGTGAGTCACCCTTGTCCTGTCTGTGATGCAGTCCTCCAGCTTTTCTGTGCAGAGGGGTCCACGTTGCTAGTTGTATCTTCCTTCTCAGCAATGCTAGGTGATATCCCCATAGTCTTTTCTCTAAATTAAAGCAGTATCTTTCATTCAGTGTTGGGCAAAAGTAAGTTCATATTGGAGAGCTGGTGTAGGTGGACTCAGGTGTGTCCCTTTTGTTTCCTGTATATGCAATCTGCAAATACGGGAAGGCCATCAGCATATGAGACCTCATGGCCACCCTCTGTCTGTTTTTTATGGAATACAGGCAGTGGTGATCAGTTTCATCTCATCTTAAGCTGTTCTCTTTCTGACTTTTTCTTTGGTGTTGTGAGGCTTTACAGTCTAGTTCATCTCTTTTTATTGTTTCATTGCTTCAAAACTTGAGTGGCTTGCTGCTCTGATTACCTTTGCGTGTGGAGATGTAACCAAATGCATTTCAAACAGTCCTTCTTCTGGCTTCATGTTCATACATCTCAAGCTAGATTATGTAAAATACCTGTTTTTGTGGACCTTTCTATCCCAGTCCCTTTTGATTTACTTGAAACCTTTGATATGTCCCTCTACACAGCTGGTATACAGTAGAGCTGCTTTTTGTATCTTGTCACGTAGAACAGAACTTTAGCTGAATCCTCGTTTCTTTATAAACTTGAGTTGAAAAGAGAATTACCTTGAGGATTTGAGTTTCCCTATTTTGCAGTGTTATCTGGTGGCATAGTGCTTAGTGTGGGGAAGCAATTTGTGATGGAATTCTTATGAAAGATATAATGTAAAATATAGATAAGTTTGGTATAACCTGGAAACAACAGGAAAGTTTGTTTTGCTAGTCAATGTGATGAGCAGTAGACAGTAGTTGAGGATATTTTGTTGTAGAAAAAGAAACAAAAACCCTCATTCAACAAATGAAGTAGAAAGATGTGTTCAGGTGAAAGTGTTACTAGGATTACAGTACAGCTAAATGCTAAAACTATGAAATTTGTCTTCCATTTTCTTTTTAGTCTTATGTAAAATTTTTAGCAAGAGTTCTGGTGTAACAACTGGTTGGCACTGACTTGGAAAAGCATTTTAGTTTGCTCAAATAATGATTATTGTCTAGTAAAGATGTGAAAAGGTCTCGAAGAGATGCATCTTGGGTTTTACAATGAACAACTATAAGAAGGAAAAAATGTTGTCATACCCCAAAATTAATTATATACAGTGACACTCCAATAAAACTACTAAAGATATATGATAGCACATAAGCTGTCCTACAGCTTCATCTCTTACCCGAGTGTAATAGGTTGGAACTTAAACCTGAATTGAAATGAAGTGGCGGTTCCTGTGATTCTAACAGTTGTCTGGTTGTTAATGGTTACTTTAGTGTCTCTGTCTTAGGATAATGTGTTCGAAGATAGTAGAAAGTACTTATTAGTCTATTGTAATTCTTCTAAGATTATGCTTCTAATAGAATATTTTGTAGCATGGTATTTAAAGGAGGGGAATAGTCCTTTGTGGAACAAACTGTTCAGACAAATAAATTATGGTCTTCCTAATAAATGCTGTGGCATTCGTGAAGCCTTTTTACATGAAACTTCTTTATACTTTGGTTGTTGGCTGCTTCATGTGTGTAGGACTTGTCAAGAAAACTCTATAAAGAGCCACAAAGATGATTAGGGGAGTGGAACATCTNATTCTCTCCAGTATTCCTCAGCCAATAAATCCTAATTAACTCTTTGAAATGAAGTCAATCTCCAGTGTTATACTGGGTTAGATTGCATCTCATGTTAACACTTGAATTCGCAACCAAGGCTGGCTAAATCACTTGTACTCTTGTCTTTTTGTTGCCCGGGAACCTGCAAGAGGGGAGTGGGTCTGTAACCGAACTGCTCAGACAATGCTGATGTGCCATTTTTGCATCTGTTGGGGTCTTCTGATGAATGTCAGAACTTCATCGAGAAAAGCCTTTTGACTGTTGAAACTTCAGTCATATGTCACTTCATTTAACAGATGTGTGAGTTGAAGTGTAAGGCAATATAAAAAAATCTCTTTACCAGAGCCTTTAGTCTATGCTGTAATAATTGGGGAAAGAGCCAACACATAACTGAAGTAAAAATAAGTGTGTCTTTGTTAAAACTTATGTATTTGTCTTTTCTTCATGAGCTTTAGTAGCTGCTTACATGGAGAGGTGCTTCTGAGTTGGAATTCTGCTTGAGTGTAATGAACCCCTTGTAAAAATCATTCTGTGGATTGAAATTTAATATTCCACGTGCTTAACATGAATGAATAGGAGGCAGAGTTGTTTAAATGGTGGGGTACATACTGATTATGATTTGCACGTGTGCTATAATGTCATATTGCTCCTTTTTAAAATCACAATTACTCTTGAATCACAATTTCCAAGGGATAAGTATGAACCTGCTATCTCAGGAATAGATTTAGGACATTGCTGATCTTTCTGTATATGAATTTTTGAAAATCATGTCAGAAAAAAGCCAAGTTTTGAAACATATTGCTCAATATTACTGACTTAAGCTTCAGTCGTTAGTTGCATGTGAAGTAAATTTTAGATTCTATTGTAGCAAAAAGAGCTGAAGTTCCAGCTTGTTTCCAGGTTGTGTGTTTGCTAAAGAAGGGGAGCTTTGAGTGCTCCGTGCTTTTCAGGTCAAGGCACGGAACAGCTTGAAGATGTGGAGTGGAAGTTCTGTTTGTAGTGGTCCAGGAGAGCTGTGTATGTCAGTAGGTGTGTCTGGGTGTGTTGCTGTGAGCTTTGATTGTAGTTGGAGGGATGGAGTAAGGGGAAAGTGGATTGCAATGTGACTTGAGGTGTAAGTGTGAAACTTCAGAATAACTGTAAAATGCATGTAATTTTCTCTTGGAAATTCACATGTCTGCATTTTAATTTGCTATTGGATCACTCATTTAAAAAAATCAGTGTTTTCTTCAGTAGGTATAATTCCATGAGGATAATCCTTTTCATTTTTTAAAAAAGTTTATCTTCCAGACTTTCCAATTCTAGATTTAGCTGTTGGGATTTTTTTTTAGTAGCCTTTATATATATGTGTGTGTTGTTTCTTTATTATTTTAATTTTTGGATCAGCTTTGAAAGACTGCACAGCTAAATTTATAGTATTTCTATCTTCAGGTATAACATGTATCTGTAAACAAACCTCTTAATAATTGAGAGCTGTTAGAAAGCTAGAGTACAGAAAATGGAAACATTTCTGGCATCTGTTTAGACCAGCTACAGTTTCAGGTGCTTCAGTGCTCACCTCGCTGTCTGGAGAATTGGAGGTGAACAAACAGGGCAGCCATCATGAGAGCATAACATTTCTAACTGGTGTAACTAGGGTATAGAGTTTTCTGTTCATATAGCACCTGAGTTATACAGAGATAACCCCCACAACTTTCTAAATATGTAGGCAAGCTGTTCATCCACTTTCCTGAATTCAGCTTTGCTCAGACTGGAACGATGCATAAGTGTCTGCATCTGGCACCTCCAGTATCAAAATGAAGCTGTTTTTTCCTCACCCACTCCCACAACATTGGGATCTGCTAGTAAAAAAAAATCTCTGTAAACCCATAGATCTAATGAGATTTTTTGTTTGAGTTGGAGGACACAAAGAAGTAGAGTCATTTGAAAAATGAGTTGGAATCTGGCACAGAGAACAGTAACACAGCACCTGGTTATTTGAGTTATGGTAAGCAGGGACAAGAAGTAGTGATTTGCTTTCACTGGGCAGGCTGAGGATGTTTGGAATCATAGAATGTTTTAGGCTGGAAGGGACCTCTAGAGGTCATGTGGTCCAACCTCCCTACACTCTCCAGTATATCCTCTCCCAGCCTAGACTGATAGTGCTGGTTACCCTGGCCCAGGTGCAGGACCCTGCACTTGGCCTTGCTGAACCTCATAAGGTTCATCTGGGCCCACCTCTCCAGGCTATCCAGGTCCCTTTGGATGGCATCCCNCAGTGAAAACTGAGGTTAAAAAGTTATTGAGTACCTCAGCCTTCTCCTTGTCTGTTGTTACTAATTTGCTGCTGTTTGTCTCACCAGGGGCGGTACACCTTCTTTGACCTTCCTTTTCTGATTTAGATACTTACAGAATCCCTTCTTGTTTCTCTTTGTATCCCTCGCCAAGTTCAGCTCTAGCTGTGCCTTGGCCTTCCTGACTTTGTCCCTACATAACTGGGCAGCGTCCCTGTATTCCTCCCAGGATACCTGTCCCTGTTTCAACTGTTTGTGAAATTTCATCTTGTTCCTTAGTTCAACCAGCAGTTCATGACTCAGACTTGCTGGTCTTTTTTCCTTCTTGCCTGAATAAACCCCTTTTCTAGCTACCTTCACTGGAAGCTGACCAAAGGACAATTGTTATCGCTTCTCCCAGTAGCTGCCAGGGCAAGCTGCACACTAAACCTGAATTGTGTAGTAAACGAGATAAATGAAGTTTAATTTACTTTAGTTTACTGTGAGTTCAGAAACCAGAACCAATATGAAAGGTTAGTGAGTATTACAGAGCATTTGAGGAGACTGTTGCCTAAGGGTGTTTGCTTAGATTTTTATGATGAATTTCCAGTGGAGCTTATCTTGAGAAGGTGCTGTCTTGAAAAGCAAAATAAAGATCAACAGCAGCAATTCTGTGAGTTACTGATCCAGTGCAGATAGAGAAAGAACCAGGAAATAAGGATCTCAAATTAGAATGTAAAGAGAATTGCTCTGAAGCAATTTCAAGGGGCTTATTTTCTAAGTAGGTTTTTTCCTGCAAACACATGGATTTTCTCTAGAGGCATGCAGTGTTTCCTTAGCAAGTTCACAGCACAGACTGCAGTGGCAATTCAACTATATGACTGCTGAGGTGACATCCATGTAAGAATGGTAGGGACTTGAAGGAACTCGGGCTGCTTATGTTGGTGTCACCAGATTTTTCTGTACTTAGCTGCTTGCCTGGCCTGGTCATGGTACTTAGGACCCTTCTGACTCTTGAGGCCATCTGCCCATGAGCCATGGAGCTCTTCATCACTCCTTTCCTCATCTTCCACCTACTCTGAAATGCATCATATCTGTATTGCAGCTTTGGGTAATTTTGAGACTTTAGTCTATTACTTAAAAGAAATGTGAGTACTCTGCTGTGATAGATAAGAAACAGAAGAAAGAGGATAGCTTTGTAAATTTACATTGTACTTCTATCGAAAAATGAGTTTGTTTCATAGCCTATAAGCCCTGTCTGGATGCTTCTCACATATTCAGAGGTGAAGAGCATACATGGTCTTGGTTGATCTGAGAACTGTTTTCACTGTTTTGTGGATTGCATGTATTCTTCTTTGGAGAGTAGATGATTCTCTCTTCATCAGTGAAGGTCTCTCTCAGGAGCACAGCTATGAGCAAAAAACATCTACTGAAAGATGATGCAAAGCCCTTTCTTGTTGAAAGGAACAGACATAATTGAGTGCCACTGGCCATTATATTAGGCAATGCATAGTTGAATGTGTCTGGTGTCCAGTGAACTGCATTTACCGTATTGCCTTCTTGTTATTACTCCCCTTACAGGTTTTATGCCTTAGAGTCACTCATCTCAATGCTTTTCACTTTCTTTCAAAATCACCCTGTTTTGAACAAGTTTTTGTATGTGCACACACCCATGAAGCATTAGTCCTTCCTTCCCTTTTTTGCCCCTTTCTCTGCAGTATGCTTAAGCTTTGTAGTTGAAATAGACTTTTTTTTCCTCTTACAGCAGTGATTTTTATTTCTCGAGACCTTGACGGTCAGTTCATTTGCTTACAGAACCACCCAGGCACACACTTCTGTCATTCTTTAATCTGTTTATGGTGAAAGAGCCCCATTGTGATAGTTACTAGGTGACAAAGCACACACATTCTTTCTTTCCCTTGTTGTTAGTGAGTTCTTTTAGACTGCCATACCTCAGAAAATGCCTCCTAGAGTTATCATTTAATGTTTCTTTAGATGTCATCTCGCATGTATTTTCAAATGGGCTGAAACAAAGCCATTTCTTCCTTCTCAACTATTTACAAGGTAAGTGTTGAATGGGTCAAGCTATGTATTTTATGAAACTAAATGCTGGCATTAATAGTGCATCTGCTTAGGAAAGTTATTTGTAGCCAGGGATTTCAAAGAATCACGTCTGTGTTCCAGAAGAAGATGGAAAAGACAGGCAGTTTGAAATGGCATAATATTGAATTAAAATGTACCAGATTCTCAGTGCATGGCTGTAATAACAAAATAGCAGACTAAGCTGGGAAAGGTTGTGTTCCCAATTAGATCTGTGCAGACAGTAGGAAGCATACAGGGAATTGCTTTCATCATGAATTACCTTCTACTGGCTGAGAGCTGGCAGTACTGGAATGGGGAAGGAAGGTTTTTCAAGCAGTGCAGTGGATAACCTGATGGACAGCCAGGGATGAGTGTGTTGAGCATCCTTTAGAACTTGGAGCATATGTACTTTTC